>JADRCH010000174.1:1148092-1177433 GCA_019843965.1 Rhynchomys soricoides
AGAAGAAGAAGAAGAAGAAGAAGAAGAAGAAGAAGAAGAAGAAGAAGTTGTTCAATGAAGGTTCATTTGCCCCAAGTGGGCCATTGTTTGCCTGATTCACTCCGCATTTTTGAAGGACTAAACAGACTGTCGATAGGCTGGCTCACCAGGCACTTCATCCAACTGCAGTGATTTGGAGTTTACACCGGATCAAACCAGTGTGTTCCAGCTTTCTGAATAAGACAAGATTTACCAGGAAATGTAATTAACTAGTTTTTTTTTCCTTAAGGAAATCATCAGGATTGCTTTTCTGATTGAATCACAGTTCCTCCACAGTTCACAGAACTCTTTTGGGTTTTTCCCTTCTCCGGAACTTTTCTAGATCTTTCCACTGAGTTCCCAACATTTCTTTGGGTGGTTCTGAAGGCTGTCCCTACATAAGTCAAGCCCTGATGGCCTCCCTGAGCTGCCCCACCTGGCATCCTGTCTCTTTCCCCAGCACTGAGGCCTAGAAAGTTTAGGGAAGCCCTGGAGTGTGGGAGAGAGAGGAGCCCACCCTCTCTGGAATTATAATACCACCAGCATTTGCTGTGAAGGTTGTCAACACAAAGAGTGGAGACCAGACTGCCCTGCTCCCTACTGTAGAAAACCACTGACATTTCAGGCTGTGAATTGCCCTAAGTGATGCTTTTTTTTTTTTTTGGTTATTCGAGACAGGGTTTCTCTGTGTAACCCTGGCTGTCCTGGAACTCACTCTGTAGACCAGGCTGGCCTCGAACTCAGAAATCTGCCTGTCTCTGCCTCCCAAGTTCTGGGATTAAAGGCGTGCGCTACCACCGCCCAGCCAAGTGATGCTATTTTATAAGCAGCCTTTTTTTTTTTTTTCTTTAGACAAGGTCCTAGCTAGATAGCCCTAGCTGTTCTAGAACTGTCTGTGTGGACCAGGCTGGCCTGTGTTACAAACATTGGAAGGATAAATAATCTCAGTGTCCCACAAAGGAACACATGAACAAAGTAGAAGATTCACACGGCAATCCGCAAAACGTGGGTTCCAGAACTCTCATGGGGTTAGCAACACACCAGGACCAACATGGCTTCTGCCTTTTATCCCTGACTTAGGTGGCTGCTCAGTCTCCTCCCCTAGGCAGGAGCTCAACATCACAATTAGACATGGGTAGCACAAGAAGGTTCCAGAAATATGATTCCTTTCTGGGCTGAAAACAAAACAATGTCTTAGGCCTAGAACTGTCTACCTCTGGCCCCTGAATATTGGGGCCAAAAGTGTATGCCGTCAGCTGGCCGCTAGCAGCTTTTGGGGTAGAAAGAGGGTGGCAGTCCCTGGTGGACCCGGAAACAGCACCCCTGTAAGGCACCACCCACCCAGCGCAGCCTATTCCTGGGAACAGAGAGAGGGCCTCTGTACTGGCTGGTTTTGTGTCAACTTGACACAAGCTGGAGTTATCACAGAGAAAGTTGAGGAAATGCCTCCATGAGATCCAGCTGTAAGGCATTTTCTCCATTAGTGATCAAGGTGGGGGGGAGGGGGACCCTTGTGGGTGGTGCCATCCCTGGGCTGGTAGTCTTGGATTCTATAAGAAAGCAGGCTGAGCAAGCCAGGAAAAGCAAGCCAGTAAGAAACATCCCTCCATGGCCTCTACATCAGCTCCTGCTTCCTGACCTGCTTGAGTTCCAGTCTTGACTTCCTTTGGTGATGAACAGCAATGTGGAAGTATAAACTGAATAAACTCTTTCCTCCCCTACTTGCTTCTTGGTCATGATGTTTGTGCAGGAATAGAAACCCTGACTAAGACAGCCTCTCTACAAGTTTATTGAGAAGAATTGGAATTCTGGGGTTACATGGACCTATTAAATTCTTATTAGGGAGACCAGGCCCAGAAACTCATCAGACACCACAGACCACGGATAGAGTGAAACTCCCTCACCTGGACCTCATACAGTGATGGGCAGCTAGCTCTTCCGATGGCATGGCCCCACAGCAACCATCTGATACCTGGGGCGTGTGTCGAGTTCAGAAGACTTGGTACCCACCATTGGTGATGTCTTCATAACGGCATCCTAGGCTAGACCTGGACCCATCTTCCCTTCCTGCTCTGACCCCATTCAGCCTTTTAGCTTGTAAGCGAATCCTGCAGCTTCCTCCAACCTGATCCCAGCAGCAGGTTCTCAGGCAGTCCCCAGCTGTAGCAGCCACTCCCTCCCAGACTCTTAGCCCAGTGTGAAGCCTCTAGGACTCAGATTCATTCTGTAACCCATAGACATGCATAGGGACACGTGGGTGTATTTATTGTGTGCTGTATGACATGAGAGGTAATATTGGCCATTAAGATTGGAATAAAAGAATATACACATGCCTCCAGCCAGGCTACCTCGGTGGGCAGAGTATATTACACGTGGCTGTCATTCAAACCTCTAAGCTTTGTGAATTTATTCTTATTCAGAGTGTGTTCCTCTGTTTCTGGAATAGTATGCTCAGGGCCTAAAGCAAGTGTTTTCTATTTCCTTTCGTGTACAGATACTTTGTGATAAAATAGCAGTGACCCAGGCTTCAGACCTTGGGTAGAGTGTAGTCTGTTTTCTGGCCATCCCAAAACAGGAATATGAATTTTGTTTACAGTAAAGGCAGAGACTTCCGCCTCATCAACTGCCTACCCCTCTGCACGCCTGTTCTTGGTTACTTCTTACTTATAGAGGTTAAGGGAAGTGCAGGCTGCAGGGCAGGCTGAAAGTAAGACCAATTCTCCCCACGAGGGTTCCAGGTCTCAGTTTTCCTACCTGTAAGTTGGGGGTAAGAATCCCACCTTGAGGACCTCCCAGAGGTGAGGCCCAGTGCAGGTGGCCAGCAGGGCACTCTCTTCCCTCCCACCGGAGGAGGGCAGGAGCAGTCTGAGAAGTGTGAGGTCCATGTAGCCTGCCCTGTCCAGAGATGAGCCTGCAGATCCCCGGCTGGAGTCGCTCTCCAAAGAAGGAAATTCTTTGAACTTCTTAAGGATGATGGCTTGAGGATGGAGGTGGTGATGTCATAGCTCTGACCACGCCTTGACATTCCAGCTGCTGGGAGCTGGCTCAGTGAGTGCTGAGTAAGTACCCAGCCAACTGCTATGGGGATGATGACCTTGGTGCTGTCCCCTGGCATGCCCCACCCACAGGCTTTGAATCTCGATGACACCCTGTTCAGCTGACTAAGCACATCCTATAGGAATGACTTCTTGGCAGGTCACATTTCTTTTAGAAGATTGTAACCGAAGTCCAGAGAAGGGGAGACACTTACCCGAGGTTACACAGTAAATGTGGGACAGGGTTGGGACACAGAGGATTCTCCTGATCCTGCCTATATATTTAGTGCATGCTGGATAGCATCTGGAATTTGATCTGGAAAGCACCAGGTGTCCATGTGGGCAGCACTCAGAACAAAACTACATAGACCGGTAGAAGGGGTTAGCCTGGAACTCACTACGTAGACCGATAGAGGGGGTTAGCATCCACCTGCTTCTGTTGCCCAAGTGGTGAGATTGAAGGCATGTTGTACCACACACGGCTCAACTTTTCTTTTGAGACAGGGTCTCCTGTAGCCCAGGCTGGCCTTGAACTCCCGATGCCCCTGCCTCCACCTCCTATGTGCTGAGTTTATGGGTATGCGCCACCACAAACGGCCTCTGTTTACTTCTTGTTAGTTTTTTTTTTTTTAATGAAAATAAACTATTAAAATAGTAGTGGAGCAGATGCCACGTGAGCTTCCTATCTCCAAGGTCTAAGGATGCAGAGCACACTCCCGATGCTGTACAAACATCACCACCATCTGTCTCTGGAACTTTCCATCTCCGCAAACTGAAGCTGCAGCCTTAAAACACCAGCTCCACAGCCACCCCAGCCCCCAGAGCTCACCCTTCCTCCCTCTGTCTCTGTGAGCTTCTCCACTCTAGCTTCCTCACACAAATGGACCCAGATACACACCTCCCCAGTCTTTGTTTGGTTGGGGTTGGGGGTGTGTGAGGGGGCTGTGTGATCCTAGGACCTTGCACATGCTTAGCAAGCATGCTGCCACTGAGCTACACACCAGCTCTAACCTGTTTGTTTCTTAAACTCTGGGACAGATGTCTCCTCTAGGAATAAGACGGGGTGTTTGAGCAAGAAGTGCTAGGCCAGCCGGGCAGTGGTGGCGCACGCCTTTAATCCCAGCACTTGGGAGGCAGAGGCAGGCGGATTTCTGAGTTCTAGGCCAGCCTGGTCTACAGAGTGAGTTCCAGGACAGCCAGGGCTACATAGAGAAACCCTGTCTCGAAAAACCAAAACAGAAGTGTTAGGCCTCACCCGCCCCAGTCCAGACCCCAACTCTGGCTGAGGCCTCGAAGCTCTTCACAGATTTTGAGCCTCGGCTCTCTGCTTGCAGAAGAAAATTCCTCCCATTGTTTTGAATTCCGCGATGATGATGGTGATGACGATGATGGTGGTGGTTGTGGTGATGCTGCTGCTGGTGACAATGAGCAGGAGGAATCTCAGGCTCTCATTGACACCCTCTCTGGAACTGACATCCTTCTTGGCCAGAGTGGGCTCCAGAAACCAGCACCATATCTTTCCCACCCTCTGGCAAGACTGAGTCCAGCCGAGTTGGATGTGAGGTAGTTGGGAGAGGCAGGCCCCAGTTTGAACCTTAAAGGCACCAGTTCATCTCTGTCCCCCACGGACACCCTGGTTGTCCCTACCTTTTTTCTTTCTCTTCTCAACCTGGGGGCCCTGGAATCCTGGGATGCTCCCAGCCCCCCACCCCCACTCCCATTGCTGACTCTGGGTTCCTGTGGCTGAAGGGCCTTCACTGGTTTGTCTCGGTCACATAGCAGAGGAAGTTGCTCACAGTCAGCCTTTCCTGGAGCCCCAGCTGGTCCAGCTCTGTAACCATAGCCTGATACCTGGGCTGCTAGGGAGGGCTAGGAACACTGGGGCGCGTGCTCTAAGTCAGCTTTGATAAATTCACTCTCCTTGACAGGCTCTGGGCTCAGGAGACACATAAGGAAGCAACCCGTAGGGTCCCTGCACAAGGTGATGCTACCCAAAGCTAAGCAGAGGCGCAATCAGTCCACCACCTTTCCAGGGTGTGGCTAAGCCTCAACTATAAATACGATTCAAGATGGCCACTCCCCTCCGTGGGTGGAGCTGAGGTACCCAGAGACCCAGACAGGGCTCTGTGAACATCTCCACTTGTTTTCTTTTCTGTGTGAAGTGACAGCTCAATGTGGACAGGCCCGGAGATAGGAAGGGTCAAGTTTGTGAGAATCTCACTTTGTGAGCAGACACCAGATCAAATCCTCGAGATATCGACAGATCTAAAATAACCTCGCACACAGCATGGCTCATTTGATACATGGGGAAACTGAGGCTCTTGGGGTGAGACCACTCAAAGGTTTTAGCGCCAAGATGTCCTTTGGTCCCTGTACTGTGCCATTTTGGCCGACCCAGGCTGGAGCACTCAGGCTGCGCTCGGCTGCTGCCCTCGTGTGGTCACCTTGGGAACTACAGGCATGTCGTGATGCCAGTCGGTCCTAGCCTGAGCTTATTCTGAGCCAGTTATATGGTGGAGAAACACCCAGTTTTCTCTTTTTGCAGAAAGGAAAGCCTCAGCCCACGCAGGTTGCAGCTAGATGTGTCCGTTCTGGGTGAGTGTGACAGAAATGAAGTTGTCCAAGCGGTGGTCAAGAGGTGCCGGATAGATAGAAAGGCTTGAAGCCAGCCAACACACCCTGCTCCTCCAGAATCTAGACGTGCAAAGAGACACCTTGGAATCCCAGCCAGTGCTAACCAGGAGAGCCTGCACCTGTTATGAAGATGCCATCCCCACACCCCAAATCCCCTCCACTCTCCCTTTTACAGTTGCTATGTTGGAACTGAACCTGCCCCTGTAGCAGTGAGACAGAGGACAACCTGGGACTCTTGCTGGGAGAAGCTCCAGCATTTGGGAGCTGGGAATGGGACCATCTTGGAAGATCTTTCCAAGAGTGTGTTCAGGACTGTAGGACTGGCCCTGAGGAGGAGGGGTGAGCCCAGAGGAAGGGTGAGAGGTACTGGTACCCTTACAACCCCAGATCTGGCCGTACTCCATTGGCATGAGATCAAGGCCCACAGCCCTAGGGGAGAGCAAGCCAGGTCAGGCACCCAAGACCATCAGTGATGCAGACTGCTGAGCTGCACTATCCCTACCTCTTAACCCATGGCATTGCTGCTGGGGAAACCCGGCACTGAGGCAGCAGCCCATGGAGAGGGCAGGGCAGATTCAGAGCACCCACAGAGACAACTCTATTGGTAGCTGTGGAGTTACCTCACCTCTTGGATGCTCAGTTCTAAAACGATAAGGCAGAGGCAGGTGAATTTCTGAGTTCGAGTCCAGCATGGTCTACAGAGTGAGTTCCAGGACAGCCAAGACTACACAGAGAAACCCTGTCTCGAAAAAAAAAGAAAAAGAAAAAGAAAAGAAACGTCCATTTCAGCGGGAGAGCTGACCCTGCCCCTCACCTGCTGCAGCACTGAGGAAAGCAGACCCTACACCTTACCTGGGCAACACAGTAGAGTTGGCCCTGATGTCGTGGGCACAGGAGAGCCAGCCCTGAGGACATGAGACTTGGAGAGCTGGCTATGCCTCTTGCTGGCTTTGGCATTGGATAAGCTAGCATGGGGCAGTGCTGGAGAGCTCACCCTGATGATGTGGACTACAGAGAGCTGGTGGGCTGAGCAGCTCAGATGCCTCACAGGCCCAGATCCAGGGCTTGGAGTTGGTCCACCCCAATGTCTACCCCATCGATGAACTACAAGGAGTGATGAAGGAGCTGGTCCTGCAGATCCAAAACTACATGACACAGGACAACAACAGGATATCAGAGAGGAGTCCCAGTGAGGTTCCTGAATTGATAGTGTAGCAGAAGCCAGAAGCTTCGGACCAGACCAAGGACTCATTGCAATAAACGTTTGCAAGCAAAGAAGAGTGGACAAAAGGGTGCACTGTGGGACACACTGGGACACATTACGGCTTCCACAAAAAGATTTTTTTCTTCTTTTTGTTGGGAAGGTTGCAAGGGTGGAGGGCAGATATGAAGGGACGGGGAGAGGAGTGGGATTGGGGTGTATGATGTGAGAGTCACAAAGAATCAATGAAAAGTTGTTTGCTTTAAAGAAATGCCCCTCTCTAAAGAGATTGGGAGGGGTATCTAAGTTTGTCTGTGCTATGCTGGGACCTTTTGCTTGCTAGCCAATGCTGAACCACACTCCCAATCCTTGGGTTGGGAGAATTAGAGATTTTTAAAGGTGGGGTTTAATTAACTAATTAACTAATTTCCATTTCTTTTGAGACAGGGTCTCTCTGTATATAGCTCTAGATATCCTAGAACTCGCCATGTAGGCCTGGCTGGCCTCGAACTCACAGAGATCCGCCTGCCTCTGCCTCCACCTCCTGAGTGCTGGGATTAAAGGTACACACCATTACATCTGGCAGTAGACTTTTTTAAAAAAGATATTTTATTTTATGTCTATGTGTACGTATGCATTATACACACATGTGTGCAGGTACCCAAAAGGCCAGAAGATGGCATCAGATGTCCTGGAGCTGCAATTGCTGGCAGTTGTGAGCTGCCTGACATGGGCACTTAGAACTAAACTCTACTCCTGTTCTGTGCAGGATCAGCAAACTGAGTCAATGCTCTAGCCTCCGCCCCACGTCCTGTTTCTCGAGACAGGATTTCATGTATTGAAGGCTGATCATGAAATGGTTTCATCTGGCTTATGTGTGTTCTGGGCAAACACCCTTATAAACCAAGCCATATCCCTGCCTGGTTCAGGAAAATTAGACTTTTTTTGTTTGTTTGTTTGGTTGGTTTTTTTTCGAGTCAGGGTTTCTCTGTGTAGCCCTGGCTGTCCTGGAATTCACTTTGTAGACCAGGCTGGCCTCGAACTCAGAAATCCACCTGCCTCTGCCTCCCAAGTGCTGGGATTAAAGGCGGAAAATTATATTTTTTAAAAAAGGATTTATTTTATTTTTAATCATACATATGTGCACGCTCCTGTGCACATGAGAGCAAGTGCTCTTGGAGACCAGAAGAGGGCATCGGATAGTAGTTACAGGTGGTTGGGAGGGACCTGAAGTGGGTCCTGGGAACAGAGCTGTCCCCAGTATAAGCAGTACATGTTCTTAAATGTTGAGCCACTGCTCCAATCCAGATTAGACTCTTTTAAAAAAAAATTTTTTTTTATTTATTTAATGTATGATGAGTACACTGTCGCTATCTTCAGACACCCCAGAAGAGGACATCGGATCCCATTACAGATCGTTGTAAGCCACCATGTGGTGGCTGGGAATTGAACTCAGGATCAATCAAGAAGAGCAGTCAGTGCTCTTAACTGCTGAGCCATCTTTCCAGCCCCCAGATTAGACTCTTAAAGCACGGGAATCCCAGGCTCAGTGGCATATGGTCCGGAAGTTTCCCTTTCTCCTTCCATTTAAACTCGAGCCAATCCCCCCTCTCCCCATCCATGGCCGCTGCCCTAAGCCAAGGCTTGTTTCTCTTGGAAAAGGGAATGAGCATTGACTGACAGCAGAGTCTTACTCTGCAGTGGTGGGCTGCAGGAGATCGTGACCCACAGCAGAGCTGACCTGGGAGATAGGGACACTATCCATCTTATTAGTTCTGTTTCTATTGTTGTGATAAAACATCGTGACCAAGACGCCTTAGAAAAGGAAGGATGTATCTGGGCTCATGAGTCTAGCAGAAGAGTCGTCACCATTGCCTGTGGAACCTCAGCAGCAGGCAGGCATGGTGGCTGGAGCAGAGAGCTAAGCACTCATATCTTGAACCGCAAGAACAGGCACAGAGCAAACTGGGGATGATGGTAGCTGTCTTTTAAACTTTCAAAGTCAGAGAGTGATGCATGTCTTCTGACATGGTCACACCTCCTAGGCCTCCCTTACCAGCAGCAGTGACTGGAAACCAAGTATCGAATGCTGGAGGCCACAAGGGACATCTTATTTAAACCACCACACTCCCTGAGGTGGAATGACAGCAGAGCTGAGCCCCAGGGATCTGGGCTGCAGGGCTCTAACCATCAGAAGGCATTGCATATGCAAACACTTGGCTCCCTCTCCAACTGGACTCCCCGGGAGCAGGATTCCAGCTTCCTCTCTTGTCCAGCAAAAGTGTGGCATTCCGCAAGATCCTGGGGAATTCTGAATGACTGGTCAAAACACAGATGAGTAACAGTTGCTTCAGAGTGACACAGAGGCTTCACTCCAACACTCCTGAGAAGCTGTGGGTTTCAGAGACCACGGGCTGGATTACGTGGGAGCCTGCAGAGAAGCTTCCAGAAGGACACACCTTCTGGAACTGGTACTGGTTGTTGCCTCTGGGGCCCGGGGGAGGAGACAGAAGAGGAGGAAGGCTTGCTTTTCTGTTTGAATGTTTATATTATATATTGTAATGTGCATAGATCCTACGTGCCATGATTATAATGTATTTCCATGTGCGTGTTTAATAAACGGATACAGAAATAAACACTCACCTGGTGAGCTCCCTAAACAAGGGCTGCAGCCCCAGCAGGTCTGGAGGTGGCAGGCAACCAGGATGAGCTCTCCAGGTGATGCTTGTCACACAGGTGGCTCTGGACTACACTTGAGGAACAAAATCACCAGCTGGGTCCTCTTCCTGCCGGCCACTCAGCCAGGCTCATTTGCATGATTTTTGCATATATTTGCATGACTTCCCTAGTTCCAAATAAAGCCTGTATTATCCTTTATCCTTACTTCTGCCACCCTAAGGAACTCTTCCCTCCTGTCTCCTACCCAAGACCTGGCTGACCCGGACAAAGTCCCCTCACCCTATAGATCCCAGTGTAACATGTCATCTACATTCTATGTCCTCCGGGTTCCCTAAGGCCCGGCACAGATGTCACCTCCTCTGAAGCCTCCCCTAGCCCCAGCCAAGTGTCTTCAGTCCTCCTCTGAGCTGCCTGAACACTCCTCTCACCTTGCTCTGTTTGCACCCTTCATCCACCTAGGCTGGCAGGAACGGATGAGGCCAGAGCCCATTAGCTTCATTCTGAAGAATCGGAAACTGGGCTTGGTGAGGTCACCTAGCCCATCTCCTGAAACAGGGCTCTGACAGCACCCCTGCATTCTGCTCTTCTTTTTTGTAATCAACCCATTTACTTTTGGAGTGCTCACGTGTGTCACAATGCATGGTAGAGGGAATCAGAAGTCAGAGAACAAGCTTCGGGAATCAATTCTTTCCGTTCATTGTATGGGATTCCCCGGGATCAAACTCACATGGTCAGGCCTGGAAGCACGTGGTTTTACCTGCTGAACCATCTTGTTTTAATTACTATTTTTATTTATGCATGGGGTATACAGTATGTGTGTGTCTTTGTATGTATGTGTGAATTATATGTGAATGTGTGCATGAGAGTGTGTGGGTGTGCATATGTGTGCATGTGTGCGTGTATGTACACACAAACATATGAAGAGCAACACCGGTTATTTGCCCTCAATTGCCTTCTTGCTTTACTTTTGGTGGTTTGTTTTTTTGTTTTGTTTTGGGTTTTTTTGGTTTTGGGGTTTTTTTGTTTTTTTTGTTTGTTTTTTGGTTTTTTTGGTTTTTTTTTTTTTTTGGTTTTTCGAGACAGGGTTTCTCTGTATAGTCCTGGCTGTCCTGGAACTCACTCTGTAGACCAGGGTGGCCTTGAACTCAGAAATCCGCCTGCCTCTGCCTCCCAAGTGCTGGGATTAAAGGCATGCGCCACCACTGCCGGGCTGTTTTGGTGTTTTTGTTAAGACAGGGTCTCTCAGTCTGAGCTTCAAGGACTTTTTGTCCGATTCACCCCAGCTTTGGGGTTATGGGCTCGCCCAGGTTTTTATATGTGTTGTAGGATCTGAACTCAGGTCCTTTGCTGACTGAGCTATTTCCCAGTCATCCCCCCCCACTCCCCTCCTACTCTCCCCCTCCCGTTTTACTCATTTGCCCCCCCCCCTTTTTTTGGAGTGCTGATATTGAACTTAAGGCCTTGTGTATGTGAAGCAAGCATTCTACCACTGAGCTGCATTTCCAGCCCGAAGTCAATGTCATTTGGATTTGTTTTGCTCTACTTGATTTAATTAGGTCTAAAATTACCAAGTCATTCACACTTAAGTAAAAATATTCCAACCCTGAAATAGCTGGGGGGAAAATAGACTCCCTTCTCTTCCCCATTCTCCCCCAGCCACTCTCTAGGATGAACCACCGTACAGTCTTGGGTCTCCCACCACACCACATTTGCATTTCTCTAGAGATGTGATGTATACAAGTGTATGTAAACATAGTATTTTATAATAAGATACACATGCAAAAGACATACGAAGACAATACAGGGGCCAGAGAGACTGCTCAGCACTAAGACCATGTGTCTCTTTCAGAGAACCCAGGCTCAGTTCCCAGCACCCATGTCAGGCACCTCACGACTGCCTGTAAACTCCAGTGCAGGGGTATCTGATGCCCTCTTCTGGCCTCTGTGGGTACTGCAGTCATGTACACATTGCCCACCCCCATATATATAAAAAACAATACAATAACAGATTTTTTAAAGGAAAAGAATAAAAATACTCACCTATGTGCTCATAGCCCCTGAAGTTCCGATCTTTGGGAGCACATCCCTGAAGCCCTCTACAGAAGCGCCTCCTCCCTCCTCCTGTGACTTTTTCCTTACAGATGGACCATAAAATCTATTTCCTTAAATAATAAATTTGAGATAAGAATTGCTAAATTAGCATGTGTGCAACATGTTCGACTTTATTAGGCAAGACTGAACTATTTCCCAAGGAGGATGAAGCAGCCTACACTCCCACCCAGAGTGGATGAGCGTCCCCGAGGTTCTACATCCTCACCAAACCTGGCACTACTCAACTTCATAATTTCTGCCAAGCTAGTGGGAGTAAGATTCTAACTCACTGTGGCCCTGATTTGCATTTCCCTGATTACTAATGATACTGAGTTTCTGGTTTGTTGATATCTTCTATATCCTCAGTGATTTTTTTCATATTTTTCATCTGTCAGTCACTGAAAGGCTGTAATGAAAATCTGTAATCTGTGCTGGGTTTGTTTATGTCGCCTTGTTTTTTCCTAGATAATACACGTTTAAAAACAGATTTTACTTTTAATGTTATGTATGCAGTTCCTGTAGAGGCCAAAAGGAGGCGTTAGGTCCCGTGACACTAGAGTTAAAGGTACCTGTGAGCCGTCCAGTGTGAATGCCGGAAACTGCCTGGGCTTCTGCAAAGAGGGTGCACACTCTTCAGCGCTGGACCACTCTCCAGCCCCGTGCTAATGCTAGGCAGTATGTAAGCGTTTAGAATTGTTACATCTTCCTGGCGTGGTCTTCCTTTATGTATTCTAAAAATGCCTTTGCCTTGAAGTCTAGTTCATCTGACATCATGATAATGACAATTCTTTTGATCTTTTTCCAAACAAAGAAGGGCAATTCATTGCCGCCTCCTCTTCTTGTCTGAGTCAAATCACTTCCAAGTTGCCAGGTGGCCTTACTAAGTGGTGACTCAGTTTCTTATTTAAAAATATTTTTTATCTTAGAAAATTTCAAGCATATACAAAAGAGCATAGTGTGGATTGAGCCCCTAAGAAACTCTGCAACTCTCACTCAACACCCTTAGCTCCCATACTGAGTACAAGCAAATCTCATGTTGTGTAGACCAACTCTAAATATTTGAGCATTAGCCTCAAGAAGTAGATTTTTATTTATTTCTGAAGACAGGGTCACACTATTATCTGTGGCTGGCCTAGAACTCACTCTGTAGACCAGGCTGGCTTTGAACTCACAAAAATCTGCCTGCCTCTGCCTCCTGGCGTACTAGGATTAAAAGTGTGCTACCAGGTTCATCAGGACCCTTCTTTTTTCAAAAAAATAAAATAAAATAAAGCAAACCCAGCCGGGCAGTGGTGGCGCACGCCTTTAATCCCAGCACTTGGGAGGCAGAGACAGGCGGATTTCTGAGTTCGAGGCCAGCCTGGTCTACAGAGTGAGTTCCAGGACAGCCAGGGCTACACAGAGAAACCCTGTCTTGAAAAACCAAAAATAAATAAATAAATAAATAAATAAAGCAAACTCTACTACCACCATCTAGGAGAATCCCCTAGTGACATCCGATGTCATCTTTTAGTAAGCATTGTTCACTTTTTTTTAGAAGAAGCCAGAAGACTGTGACTGGTCATCATCATGTTCTACCGACAACACTGTATCCCTGGGTGGTGAAACCACTGCCTTTCCCAGGTAAATAAACTACACCAAGCAAGCAGCCTGGTTAAATGTGGCAGAGCACACACAGGCATTAAGGTAGAATGTAGAATTGTTCGTAGGATGAAGGGGCTCCACAGGAGGGTTGGGGGCGAGAGAGCAATGGGGAAGACAACCAAATTCCTTCCAGCCTCACGGTCCCCAAGCCCATCTCTTATTTTCCTTGTGATTTGTTTGTTGAAGCTATGTTCTTTGTGCTTTATATGAACATGTGTCCTTTAAAGAAATCGTGCCCGAGACCATCTTTAGGAACAGATAGGATCTGATGTGGGGGGTGGGGAGGGCACTAGGAATTACACCCAAGTGTACTGGTTAGTTTTGTCAACTTGACACAAACTGGAGTCACCCGGAAACAGAGAACTTCATCAGCTTGGTCTGTGGGGTCATTTTCTTGATTAACGGCTGCCATGGGAAGGTTCAGCCCACTGTGGACAGTATTATCCCTAGGCAGATTGTGGCTGAGTGAGCCTAGCTGCAAACCAGTAAGCAGCATCTTCCTCAGTCTCTGCTTTAAGTTCCTGTGTTCAGATTCCTGCCTCACATGCTGATCAGGCTTCCCCAGATGGTAGACAATTACCCAGAATTGTAAGGTGAAATAAATCTTTTCCTCTCCTAGTTGCTTTTAGTTAAAGTATTGTTTGCTTGCTTGCTTTTTTTTTTTTTTTAAGATAGGGTTTTCTTGTGTAGCTTTGGTTATCCTGGAGCTTGCTCTGTAGACCAGGCTGGCCTTGGGCTAACAGAGTGCACCTGCCTCTGCTGGGATTAAAGGCATCATGTGCCACCACTGCCCAGCTTGGTCAGAGCATTTTATCACAGTGATAGGAAGCAAATGAGAACACAAGACTTCACCAATATTCTGCAAGCATTCCACCACTGAGACAAATCCCTAGTCTGTGTGTGTGTCTGTGTGTGTGTGTGTGTGTGTGTGTGTGTGTGTGTGACATTTGTTTTTAATACCAAGTCTTTAAAATCAGTAGATATCTTCCAGGCACGGCATCTTTCAGTGAGAACAACTATGAACTGGGTTAGGGTTGCAGTCACTAGACCTCACCTCTCCTGTGGCAGCACAGGATCAATACAGAGAAAATGCATCCAAGAGGGATGTAGTCACAGCTTTGCTAAAATTCATCCTCTCTGCCGCTCAAGCCTCTTCTGTACCTCCTCAGAGAGGGCTAGGCAGGCAGCCCCGAGCCCCAGAGACCACCACTGGGCTAGGCTGTGGGAAAGGATACCCCAGTATTCTCCTTCTCCCTTCCTACCTCCCACCCAGTCTGCTATACTTTCCTGAATACTAAACACTTTGGTGGGTGAAATTCCCCTGGATGGAGAACAAGGGATCATTCTGCGGCCCTCTGAGGCAGGAGAGGAAACTGAGGCAAACCACCTTTGAAGTTGAGCTGCTGTGGCTTCGGTGTGGAGGTCTGGCAGCTGAGGGTCTTCAGATGCCCCTAAGGTGGCTGTGCCTGTTCTTCCCCCAGCAGACTGAGTACCATGCTCTCCCCGGGCAGGAGCCAGTCACTGAAGAGAAGGACTAGAAAGGGCTTTTGTGGTTGTCTGGTAGTCTGCCAGAGTCGACCCTGTTCCTCAATTGAGTTTTGAAGTCTGAGGATAAAAATAACAGCCATTAGCTGGGCTGAGTGCTTCATCTGGCCACTCAGAGCAGCCCCAAGGTGGCGGTCCTCATGTCCTCCTGCAGACGAGCAAGCAGTGCCTCAGCCGGCTGTGGAGAGGTTTGCCTGTCTCCACATAACCCAGCAGAGCTGTCCCCAGCTTCCAGGTTCTGTGAGACTTCTGGCAAGGTCACACAGAATGGGCCATTGTGTGTCCTCTCAAACGCTCCCTTCCTTGGCCTCCTCCGGGGTTTGCTGTCTCTCTGGCCTCCCCACCTCTCTCCCCAGGTTGCCACAGCCCTCACAGACCCTTCAGGACTCTGAATCAAGCTGTAGTTTTTCCTGCCTGCAGCTCATGCCACTATTCAGACCAGCCCCAGTGATGGTCAGCTCACACTTGGGCAATGTGGCTGTGTCTGGCATTGCCTTCAGTGCTCTATCTCTGTGACAAAATCCCTTTTAAAACCAACTGGATGGGGAAGAGGTGTATTTTGAGGTTGTTTTTTTTGGGGGGGGGGGACAGGGCTTCATGCAGCCATCCTCAAATGACTTCTGTAGCTAAAAATATCCTTAAACACTTGATCCTCCTGCCTCCACCTCTCAAGTGCTGGGATTACACGAGGGTACCACCTCACCTGGTGTGGCACTGGGAATCGAACCTAGGAGCTTTGTGTTTCAGGCAAGCACACTACCAACTAAGCCACAGCCTCAGCTGTGTGTTGTGGGTGTATTGAGCCTGAAGGGTGTATTGTGGCTCTTGGTTTTCAAGGTTCTCCCCTGTAGTAGATTCCTCTGAGGTCTCTGGACCTCAGATGATGTGCACATACTCAGTGCACATACTCAACAAATATTCTTCCTCAGGGCGGCTTTCAAGAATCATACCCCCAAGGACCTTCTGATGACCCACCTCCCGATGACCCACCTCCTGAAGGTTCCACCACCTCTATCACATACTGGTAACAAAGCCTTTAACAAAAGGGACCTTTGGAGGAAGGTTCTGGCTGCACATCATGTCATGCCCATAGGCTGAGATGCTGCGAGCCCAGAGCTTGGAGCCATGACAATATTGCTATAGTCCATGCTTCATCTCCAGCTCCCTACCTCCCCACCTGCTCCTGTCACTCACTGTCCTCCTCCATTCTCCCAGCACCCCTCAGTAGACCTAGCATCCTTGCCTCTCAGCCTGAGTCCTCTGCCAGCCACCAGTGGGTGGCAATGCCCACCGAGGAAGGGAAAACCTCCTTGCCCGTGCCTTCCCCACAGGGACTAAGCCATAACTAGCCTCTTTCCTTTTCTCCTCTGTGAGCTCAATTGCTCATATCCTGCCTTCCCTCACCTGTCAGAAGGCACTGGAACCCATCCATCCCTTCCACTCCCTGTCATTAACCTGTCTGCTCCTCCCCACTGCCCACCCAGAGACTTCTCACAGGCTTGGCAGGTCCTGAGCCCCAGACTGCCCCCTCCCTTTCCTGCTGTCTCCTCCAGCTTTCTTCAGGGGCTTTGAGACTTGAAGATTGACAAGGGTCTGTAAGCTCTCATCGCCCACCCCACTTCAGCCCATTCAACTGCCAGTCAGAGCAAAGCTTCCTGGACTCCACCCTCCTCTCTCCTTCTGCTCCCAGACAGCCTGCCCAGTTCCTGCTGCCTGCAAGAAAAGGCTCCAGTTCTTCCGTCTGACATTCAAGCCTCCAGTCCTGTCCCCACACCTCAAGATTTATCACCCTTACTCTGGCTCTGGCTGAATAAAGGCCAGGTGCCTGTCAGCCCACTGTCCCAGGCTCCCCCCCCTCCCCATATATAGGGTCCCACAGTGTTCCTGTCTTTCCTCCCATCATGCCACTAGAAAATCTGACATCCCCTCCCATCCAGCAGGCTAGGAATTTGTGGTTCCAGACTAGAGACTGGCCGGAGGTCTTTTTGAACATTACACCCCAGTGTTGAAGGGCAGTGGGCAGGGTTCCAGGCACGACTTTGATTTAGTGCCTTGAAGCCCCTTACCTGAGACGGGGCCTCCATTGCTTAAGGCAGGGGCTCATAAATTATTTGTTGGGTGAGGGAGTTCTTTAGAATCAGTCGTGGTTACTTCTGGGCCATGTGCTAAGGTCAGGGGTAGAATGTGGGATGCCTGGTGCTGATGTCTGTGCTCATCACAGGGACCAGGCAGGAACTGCCTGGTCCATGAAGTGATGTTATGCCAGCCTTGAGGGAGTCAGTAGATAGTGAGAGGGGACCCTGCAGGTCCCTAGGGCCTGAGGGAGGTAACAAAGAAGCTTGGCTGACTTTACTAAGTACGGGTTCTGTCCTGACCTGCTCTCTTCCCAAGGCCTCTCACCATCTTCAGAATGAGTCAGGAATAGAACCCATGCTTGTGCAGCATGCTAGAACCCCAGGAGCCATGAAATCCAACTCCTAACCTTGAAGATGAGGAAATGAAGCCCAGAGAAGGGATGAGATGACCTTGGGCCACACAGTAGGTCCAGAAACCAAATGCTCCCTCTCTCCCGCCTCAGGGCTCATGTATGCCCAGTGCTAAAGCAATGAGTTTGGTTTCTCTTTTCCCTGTGGTTGCCAGGAAACTCCAAGTCTGCTCTCAAACTAATTGTGCCATTTATTTTTAAGTTGATCAAACCTTTTCCAAAAGCCACTCACATTTATTTAGATCATTAATTAATGCCAGACCCCATATCTGCCACGCCCAGTCACACACAGAATCTCATTTAATCCATACAAAATGTAAGATACATGAAACACACACACACACACACACACCACGTGCAGGCTCAGAGACAAATTTACCTGCCCAAGGTCACACGGCTGCTCAGTCCCAAGGGCAAAATTCCAACCTGGGGCCCTCTGTCTCTCACATCCATGACCTTCTCTCTCAGTAGGGGACATGGGGTGCCAAGGCTCTTGACTTCCCTGCCCCTTGATATCCTTCCTTCCTCCTCACACTAGGAGGGAAGCTAGGGTGTTGAAACCTTCCCAATCCTTAAAAGGTGTAGCTTGCTTTCATGGAAGGATGTGAATGCTCAGTCTTTCATCTTTGGGGTTTGTTTGCATACTTTCTGAGATAAAGTCTTCCTATGTGGCTGTCCAGGCTGTCCGGGAACTTGTCAGGTAGACCAGGCTAGCCTGGAACTCACAGAGATCCATCTGCTCCTGTCGAACTCCAAAGATGGAAGATTTGCCTGGGAGTGGTGATATACACCTTTAGCATTAGCCCTTGGGAGGCGAAGGCAGAGAGTTGGGAGTTCACGATCATCTTCAGCTACATATTGAGTTTGAGGCCAGCCTGGGCTACATAAGACCTACTCTTTAAAACAAACAAACAAACAAACAAACAAAACTAACAGAACATACAATACTGCCCAGAACAGTCCATATCCAGAAAAGATGAGAGAAGCTACACGCAGGAAGAAGCCTGCATGATCCAAGAAAGTCCTTATAGCGACAATTCGTAGCTGAGTGCCACCTGGGCTTCTCTCTAGTTCTAAGCCGTTTTAAGTTCCTAAGGAAAACTCCAGAAGCCATCTCGGAGGAAGCCAAGATGAGCCAAGATTACTCTTGAATGGTGGTTTTTCCAGGAAGCCGGCAGGTGCGGGGGCGGAGCCTCAGCGAGACCACACCCTCCTGCCCTCTCGTCCCCTCCCACACCCATGCTCCCTTCAAGTCCTCTGCAGCTTCTCTTCCAGACTTAAGAGCAAGCAGCCTCTCTTCCAGACTTAAGAGCAAGCGTTAGGCTAGACAAGGCTGGCCCATCTTCCCTGGGCTGAGCAGAAAAGGGCGTGGTGGCACCTCCAAAGGTCCCTGCAGCTGCTAACCAGTTTGCATGACTGAGCACCAAGGTATCTAAGCTGCTTGCCGCCCCCAGATGCAGCCACCAGGAGAGCAGGGAAGGAGAGAGAGATCAGAGGAGCTGCACACGGAGCTGGGAAGCGGGTGGGAGGGCTGCGAAAGGGGAACAGGTGGGAGAGAGAAGGTGAGTCAGCAGAACTGAGCCAGCAGCCCAGCTTGCAGCCTTCCTGGAGCGGTGCAGTTGAGCTCTCTTGCACCTGGAGTCAGTTGCTTCCCATCACCTGGGGCAAGCAGGAGAGGAGGGCTGGACAGTAGGGCATCCCTGAGAAACTACCTGGGTCTGGAGTGAGCATGGGTGGCTAGGCAATTGAGACTTTTCTTTTGCTGAATGATACCTTTTATCCTTGCCTCCAGTCCTTGGAGGCTGCTAAAGGTTATTGGTACCCTTGGGATCCAAAGGCGGGGAAGCATGGCAGGCAGCCTCATCCGACCATCTCTGGCCTCAGAGGATGGAAGAGGAGAAGCAGACCTCTGAGTCAGCATGTAGTGAGATCCAGTCCTTAGTTCCCCAAGCCTGTATGTCTTCATCCATCAAATGAGATCTCAGTCCTTGACTGCCTGTAGTGAGCTACCTATTGGGAGTCTTGGATCCCAAGCTAGCCTCTCTCTAGGAAAATAACCTTCAGATTCCCTTGTCAAACTGTTAAAGCATACTAAGTATGCTGTATTTTCCTAAATGGTTGCTTGCAGCCAGGGCTGATGTAGTGTGATCCTTCACAGACCCACCTTCCTTCACAGTAGGTAAGCTGGCATAGAGGTTCCCGAGATCATACAGGGTACGTTCTGCTTTTCTACAGCCGGAATGCTAGGCACACAGTTGGCATGTAGAATGGAGTGGCTGAAGGCAGCCCCTCAAAAAAGAGGGCTAGAACATCCAGCACTTTCCTCCTGGACAGCCCTTGGCACTAACTTGCCACGAACCTAAGAGATAGGATCTAGTTTCCCCCTTTGCATCAGAGTGGGCTCCTGATGACTGGGAGCCCTCAGCTACTTACAGACCTAGAAGAACAGGTAAAGGTTGCCTGAGTGAGGTTGGCTCTTCACATAACACAAACTATGGAGCCCAGAGGTCCCACAGCAAGGCAGACACGATATCTGCACTATGACCAGGTTTTCAGAAGGTTCCTGGAGCCATGGTGCCCTTAATCACTGAGCCATCTCTCCAGCCCCATGGTGTCCTGCAGGCTCCCTCAGCAGTGTTAGAGACTCGAATGTGTGTACATATGCATGTGTGTCAATCCAATGGGCACTTCCTACCTCCTCCGAGGTACAAAGATTTCATTCAGACCTAGCTTCTATGATGCTCACCCAGGGTCCTTCCATTGACTACCAGGTGGTGGAGGTCCCTGTGTATCTCAGGAAGGTCACATACCCCTGAGAAAGCTTAATGAATGAAGGACAAGCATGACCTGGATTCGATCCCCAGCACCTATGTTTAAAAAAAAAAAAAAAGCTGGCCCTAGATAGGAGATCCTGGGGTTCTCTGGTCAGTTACCCTAACCATGAGCTCCAGACCAGTGAGGGATCCCGTTTTTTTTTTTTTTTTTTTTTTAAAAAAAAAAAAAAGGTGGATGGGGCTGGAAGATGGCTCAGTGGTTAAGGGCACTTGTTGCTCTTGCAGAGGGCCCAGGTTAGATTCCCAGCACCACATGGTAGCTCACAACCATCTGTAACTCCTGTCACCGAGGATTCGATGCTCTCTTTTGGCCTCTGCAGGCATCAGGTGCACACACATACATGCAGGGGGAAAAACGTTCATGCAAATGAAAATGAAAATAAATCTTTCAAAAGGGGAGGGGGGTGTGGATGGCTCCTGAGGGAAAACACCTGAGGTGTCCTTTGGCTTCCACAAGGATATACATGTGCATCTGCGCGCGCACGCGCACACACACACACACATACACACACACACACACACACACTAATTTAAAGAAAGGGGCCACATACAGATACTCACATGCGCTCTCTCTCTCTCTCTCTCTCTCTCTCTCTCTCTCTCTCTCCTCTCTTCCAGCCCACTTCTAGTGGACCATATGCTTTATTAAAAATAGTTACAAACGCCATCGTCAATCTGGGGACTGCAAGGAGGGAGGGGTACTCATCCTACCTCTGAGTCCCCTCTGTACCCAAATCCAACACCATACAGAGCTGGCTTCAAAGGTCTCAAGGGACCAGCCAGCTGGGTCGGGCGGAAGCTGGGTGGGGGTGCACAGAGAGGGGTGGCGGCCTCTCTCTGTCTCACAGGTAGAAATGGGCAGAGGTGGACTTGTGTCTCCATCTCTTCCATTTATAGATATTTACAAAAGAGAGTCAAGAGCACAGACCACAGTCATGCAAAAGAAACACACCCTTCCCCCTCCCCAGACCCACCCTGCCCACCCAGAACCCCATGATGCCCACCCCCCAGCAGTCCAGCCGCCTTCCCCGAGGTCCTGAGAGCAGAAGGGGAACATCCTTGAAGGGTCAGTGGGGAAAGGGTGGAAGATCTGGGGGCCCAGAGCCACCGTGGGGAGATGCCAGGGGGCCCAGGCCATCAGGGCTGAGTACCTGGGTGCTTCCCACTCCTGGGCCCTGCAGTCAACAGGAAGGGAATCCCCCAGTCTTTGAAGCCCCCACCTTCCTCCAGGTCCACAGAGCCACGTTCAACTCTGTCCTAAGAGTGGAAGGCTTGTCCTGATGTCCCACCCCTGGCAGAGGCTCTTGCAGGAATAGAGGAGGGCAGGGCCTGGAGGTCAGATGGCAGACTCCCTGCGGTAGGAAATATTGTCCAGTGGGAGGGTAGCGGCTTGCATGCGCTCCAGATCCAGGTGGCTGCCAAACTCAAGCATCCGAATAATGCCTGCCTCCTCTTTGGAACCTGCCTCTAGGCCCAGGCCTGCAGCCACAGCTGCTGCTGCAGCAGCCTCCTCTTCCATCTCTTCTTCCTCCTGGCTCATGAGGGCCAGCTCATTCTCATAGCAGAAGGCACTGGGAGGGGGCGGTGGGGCAGGCAGCACCGTGATCTTGCTCTCTTGCAGCTCACGGGCAGAGCAGCAAGGGGTGCCAGCCACCTCGTAGGTCTTGTGGAATCGTGAGTAGTCCACCTTGTAGTGACTCTTCTCCTCAAAGACCACAGGCTCGAACCGGTGACCCCACAGGATCTCACTGGCCAGGTAGGAGCTGCGGGCCTGTGTGGTCATAGCCGTGGCTTCCACCATGCCCTCCAAGATGACCACAATCTCAAAGTCCTCTGACTCCAGCTCCTCTTTGCCCATGCCATAGAGTGGACTGTCCTCATCGATTTCATGGACTATGATGATGGGTGACACCAAGAAGATGCGGTCCAGGCCGATGTCATAGCCCACGTTGAGGTCCCGCTGGTCCAGTGGCAGGTACTCACCCTCCTGTGTCATGTAGGGCTTGATAAGCTGGGCCCGGACATGGGCCTCCACGATGTGGCTCTTGCGCAGGTTACCCACACGCCACATCAGGCAGAGCTTGCCGTCTCGAACTGAGATGACAGCATGGTGGCTGAAGAGCAGGGTCTGTGCCCGCTTCTTGGGCCGTGCCATCTTGGCCATGATAGTGCCAATCATGAAGGAGTCGATGACACAGCCCACAATGGACTGGACAACCACTGCAATGACGGCCAATGGGCACTCCTCTGTCACACACCGAAACCCATAGCCAATGGTCGTCTGTGTCTCCACCGAGAATAGGAAGGCTCCCAAAAAGCCGTTTACATGCATGATGCAGGGTTTAGGGGCGGTCGGGGTTGCCCCCCCATTCCCCCCTGGGCCTCCTGCAGCAGGCACCGAGGGATTGGCCTCCAGGTCACCATGGAAGAAGGCAATGCACCAGAAGAGGAGGCCGAAAAAGAGCCAGGAAACGAGGAAGGCCGCAGAGAAGATCATGAGCATGTAGCGCCAGCGCGTGTCCACGCAGGTGGTGAAGATGTCAGCCATGTAGCGCTGGGACTTGTTGCTCAGGTTGGCGAAGTAGACGTTACACTGGCCGTTCTTCTTGACAAAGCGGTTGCGGCGTTTCCGCCTGGGCACGTGGGCCTGCCCGTTTCGGCTGTGTCCGTGCATGACCTGAGGCCGTCGTCGTCGTGGTCACCTGGGGAGATGCAGGGCCTGTGGGGGACAAGGGACAGGTGAGGTGCTGGAGAGGGAGAAGGTACTGAAAAGAGACCACCTGCCAGAATCTCAGGACCAGAAAAGCCTACACAAGACCTCAGACTTCCTTTGACTCTCAGAGGGGTTGTGGCAGAGGCCGTTTTGGAGACCAGGCCTAAGCCCGTGTCCATGAGGCTGATCCAACCCCCTGGACTGGGGTCTGCCTGACAAAGAATAGGATCCAGATCCTACTCCTGTTCAATGTGGCCCTTCCAGTTCGCCATTGTTCTGGAAGCTTCTATATGGGTATCTTTTCTATTTTCTGTTTTTGAAGTGAGGCATCAATCATGTTGCCTCTGCTAACCCGGAACTCATTATGTAGACCAGGCTGGCCTTGAACTCAGAGATCTGCCTGCCTCTGCCTCCCAAATGTGGACCCAAACTGAAGCACAGCTACGCTCACCCTTCGTTTCACTTCATCATCATCATCATCATCATCATCATCATCATCATCATCATCAGTAGGAAGGGGCATGCTTGCTATGGGTTGTACGTGTAAAGACAGAGACAACTTTCAGGAGTCAGTTCTCTTTCCATCTTGATTTCCCAGGATTGAACTCAGACTGTCAGGCTTGCACGAGCACATTTATTAGCCAAGATATCTTGCCAACCTCTTTTTATTTTTGGTGGTGCCAGGGTTGGAACCCATTGCCTTGGGCATATTGAGCAAGTGTTCTACTACTGAGCCACACTGCCATTCTGATGCTCAACTTGATTCTGTCAAAGCCCAGAGCTTTGGCCCGGGTTGTCTCCCAGCTTAGCCCCTGCACTGACTACCTACCTAGGTTTTGCTGTTTATTTGTTTTTTTCCTGTTTCTTTAAATTTCAGTTCCTCATCTGCACTGGTTTTACAAATGTTCTGAGCTCCCTGTGGCTAACAGTTACCATGGTGTGAGGGTCTCCAGACAGGGTGCCACTGATCCCTAGATTTCCTCCCTGTCCCCAGA
The DNA here is from genome assembly GCA_019843965.1 of Rhynchomys soricoides. Taxonomy (NCBI): domain Eukaryota; kingdom Metazoa; phylum Chordata; class Mammalia; order Rodentia; family Muridae; genus Rhynchomys; species Rhynchomys soricoides. The sequence goes on from JADRCH010000174.1 coordinate 1,171,967, forward strand.
CTTGCTGGGAGCAGGACAGGGGGCTGACAGAGTATCCAGTGTGCTGGTCAAGATGGAAGAAGGAAGAACCTAGATCTTCTGGGCATGGGCACATGCAGCTGGCCAAGAGGAAGAGGGGCCAGCTGGGAAGGAAATAGATACAGACTCAGGAGCTCCTGGATAGACTGGGCAGAGGTGAGGCAGCTACCCTTCCTGCCTCCTACCTGCCTCAGACCACTCAGTTTCCTTCACAGAGCTTCTGCATATGCAAACTGAGGATCAACATTCCTAGCAGACCCTGGAAGACAAGAAGCCAACCACCCTGCTGCTCCCACCTTGAGAGGTAGGCCTGACCATGGTTGCCAGCTGTTCCAGCAGAAGCTTGTCACCCCCATGTGGCATGCCCACCAGCTGGACTCACAGAGGGCAAAGGGCACAGTCTCTCCAGTGCTCCCTGCTGCTGAGATCTGAGCATAAGGACATGGAGCAGTCATTTTCAGGCCCCCTGAAGCCACAGGGCCAAGACCCAGCCTGGGTTCCCGATAACTTCTTGGCCTAGAATTATATAAGTCTGGAAGCTTCTATTTTCTGTTCTATTCTTCCTGGTCTAATTGTGCATCTGTGGCAATGTTTACACACTTCCCTGGTTCAGGACAACTTGGTTGCCGCAGCAACCGGTGCCCGCCAATGCTATAATTTAGATATCAGCAGCCTCTTCCCCTGCCTCTTTCTCCAGAGTCTCCCTCTCCCTCCACCCCACCCGCCCGCCCTCCTGGCCACCCTACCCGACCCTGCTTCTCTCTCCCACCCCACTCCACCCCCAAGGGGTTCCCTGGGTCAAAGTTCCAGATCGGCCATGTGACTTGGTTGGACCTTAGTTTCCTGACCTGGAATATTAGGCTTCTCAGGTATGGTCCAGAACGCAATACTGGGCCTGCAATGCCCCTAACTCTTGCTGGGGTTCCCCTGCTGTGTTCCCCCATGGCCTCCAACTCTGTCTACACCAGAGACACTTACAGCCAAGGAACACAGGTAGCCATGTTCAAGATCCTTGCTTTATTGCTGAGGCCAAGGAGGCTCAGACAGAGCCACTGAGGGTCTCAAAACAAGGTGGCTGTGTACAATCCCTGACAAGGGTGCTCACATCCACTCTGATATTTTGAAAGACCGGCCATTGTGTGGGCTGAGAGCACATCTCACCAGTGAAAAGTGCTGACCAGGCATCATGTCCATGTGATCACTGCACAGGTATGGCAGAGATCTTTCCTTGATCGCATGGGAATTCTGGGAAAAGATACAGAGGCTGGAGGAAAAGCTCAAAGGAGAAGAGCCATGGATGATAATGGAATACCAAAAGCATGGATCAGAGCAGCATCCCACTTCGGTCTGAGTTCTCCTCTGAGTAGACCCTGCTTGTCCAGGCAGCTGCATGACCTCACCCTGTACTCTCAGGAAGGCAGACCAGTCTCCATCCTGTCCACCAAGTGTGCACTAAAGGATGCTGGCAGCTGTGTGACAGAAGGACGCTGGAGCTCTGTGCCCTGCCTTGTGGAACTCCTCAAAGAGGGAACTCCTCTTTCCCAGCATGCATTATCCACCTGTCCTCCAGTTGGGCTTTTTGAGGCCATGGAACTTGAAGAAAAAGAAGCAGGGGAAGGTAAGGTGGCTCAGAGTTCCCACGGCCTCCAAGAGCAGTCCAGCAAGCTGAGCAGTGGAGGCAGAGTCACTGTCCTTACTCAGCTTGCACCCTGATGTATACCTAGTACCAGTGGTTCTTTTAGGAACCCCCACAGGCTGTAAGGGCAACCATTCCTAGCCACTTACCTCCCACCCCCACCCCCACACACACCTGGCTACCTGTGACAAAGTGAGCGACCTGATGTTGTGGGTTAGCTCCCTGGGAACCTCCCTTGGCCTTGCCAGCCCCAATGGCAGACGAGCAGAGAACAGTGGAAGCCATGCTCCAGGACAGCCAGCCGGCCAGAGCTATTTATCCTATTATGAATCTTCTAGGTCACTGCTGTTGGAGAGACAACATGGGAGGAGACAGCACTTGCTGGCAGTCTCACACCTCAGGCTCAGGGCCCAGTCTCTTGAGAGACTGAATGCTCTGGAAGTGCAGACTCCACAGCAGCCATGGCCTGCCTATCTCACAGAGGTATCGCTTGTGTCTTTGTTCAGCTAACATGTATTTATTAAGCAGCTACTGAAACACAAAAGGGTTCCGGCTGCTGTTACCCATCTGAGGAGGTGTAGGCTGCAGAGCTGGGGAGATGAACCTGGGGGTTGCAACAGCAGAAGTGGCAAGGTAGAACAGACTCCCACTTAGGTTTGAGTCCTCCTGATCTCAGGTCACTCTTGTCCCCACCCTCCCTGGCCCCTGGCCTCTGGGCTCTTTTATCTGCTGTGATGCTCCGTCCATGCTGGTTCCTCTGGAATCTAGTCCCTTCCCTCCATCTCCAACTCTCACTGGCCTAACTGCCCCTCAGGCCAGCCCCATCTTCTCTGTGCCCCTCACCCTTGCTGTCTCGCCCCCTCCCCCCCCACCCCATGGCTTCAGATCAACTATGAAACGGCCTGTTCATTGCTTATGCTTGACCCTCAGCTCTAAGACTTCTGCTTTGTGCCTTCATTTCTGTACTTGCACACTTAGGCAAATGACCTCTGACCTCAGCAGGCCATCATCACCATGATGTGAACTGCCACACTGGGAACAAATCCGATGGTGGGAGGGGTTCGCAGGGTCCTGTGGATAAAACTCCAAAGTGGCTGGTCAGTGGTCTCTAAGATACAGTAAGATAAGCACAAGAGCCAGGAGAGAATCCTGGCTGAACTCCACCACACCGGTGCTCTGGGCAGGCTCACCCACTGCTGTCTGTGAAATAGGGACCCTTCACAACGCCCTGGCGAGACAGAACATGTGCAGACTGTATAGGATAATCAGACTCCTTGTTGTTAGTCCCCTGAGCCTCAGATAGGCAATGGGAGTAGGGTCCTGCCTCTAGAAAGTGGGCAGGTTTCCCCTGGGGAAGTGAGGGATTCATACCAGCAACGCAGATCCCAACCTTTGAGGGTATAGACTGCCCTGTGCTCCAGCTCTGAGACATCCCAGGCTTGGTCTTGCTAGGGTAAGTGGGGAGGCCTTTCCACTCCTCAAAAAAGGCATGGTAGAACACACCATTAGTCCCCACAATCTGGAGGCAGAGGCAGGTAGAGCTCTGTGAGTTGAAGGTCAGCCTGGATTATACAGTGAGTTCCAAGCCAGCCAGAGATATACAGTGAGACTCTGTCTCAAAAGAAGAAACGCAGAGAAGTGGGGATACAGCCCTCTGCAGGCAGGCCCCTATCCTGTTCCTCTGACATGGGTAATCTCACTCCTTTATCTCCATCTTTCCCACCCAATGATAACACCCAATATTTTATTCTATGTAGAATATGTATTCTTCCTTCTGCATGGAAGGTCAGAGGACAACCTGAGAAACATTGTCCACTCTCTTTACCCAAGGTCTCTTATTGGCCTGGGGACTGACAAGGAAACTGGGTTGGCTGGTCAGTGAACTTCCCGATTCTGCTTCCCCAGCACTGAGATCACAAGCACCCACTACCACACCCAGAATTCGATTTGAGTTCTGGGGATCAAACTCAAAGCGCTCACACTTGCAGGGCAAACATAACTGACTAACCTCTCTCCAGTTCTTCCAGATCACTTTCTGGGTGACTTTAGGCCAGACTTCACCTCTCTGGACTCAGCATACTTCATCTGTAGGTAACACTAATTATGGATCTTACTGCCTAAGAATAAACAGCATGGCACACAGCCCATGCCTGTACAGGGTGAGTGACATATCTACCTGTGTATCACTCCGGGACAGAACACTCCTGTTCTGGGATCCAAGGAGGCACCTCAGACACAAAATTCAGGACCCACCCAAGAGCCAGATGATGTCTCACACAGGGTGTCATTCACTGCCCTGAGAGCAAGTGGGTGAGAGCTATGACCCCAGAAGCAAATCACAGACTGGACTGGGCTAGGCAGGCTCTGGAAGGTTTGCTAGTAGCTCAGCCTCAGCATCTCCATTGGCAAAAGAAGCAAACTAACACATTTGTATGTGCAGGATGGCCCTGACGTTACCCCAAAATGCACGGTACACAGCACAGGCCCTGCTGCCTTCCTCCAGACCCTGGAATCCTTCTGCACACTGATGCTCCCCCTGACCAGCACTATCATGTTGCAGGAGCCACACTGAGCAATCAGCGTGCATTCACTCTGAGCAGGAGCCACTCTGAGTGCTTTGTGCAGATCGATTCCTCTCAGCCTCATGGTGACCTCAGAAAAGGTACCAGCATCGTTCCTGTCTTAGAAGTAGAAAAGACAAAAGAGAGGTTTGCAAGCAGTCTGCAGTCTAAGACCAACCTGGGCTACATAGTGAGTTACAGTCCAGCCTGGATTCAAGCATCCCTAATGTCCCTGGTTGTTCCCACCTTTGAGGTCTGAGGTTCCTGAGTGTAGCCTTAGGTCTGCTGTGAAGGTAGAGTAGGAAGCAAGGGTGACAAGAGTGTCTGGAGCTGGAGAGGAGGAAGGGGCTGAGAGCATTCTGGACAAAGTCCACAGGGTTGGTGGTGGGTAACCAGTAATGGAGTAGGTGGCCTTGCAGGTAGAGCTGTTCAACAGTCAGCCAGAACCCCTGAATGACCATGTAGAACATGGGGCTAGGTATGAATGGACAGAGGGGAGAAAGGCTCTCAGACCCACCCACAGCCTCGTGAGGGGAGATCAGACCCAGTGACCTCCTGACCCACTCACCCACTGAGCTCCTCCTAGGTTGGGGAGGGGGAGGCTGGGGAGAGAAAATAGGATGGGAGATTATGTAAAGAGTCCAGCTCTGCCTGTCCCTACCTCCGCCTGGGTAGGCTTGAGCACCAGCCCACACTACCTCTGCCTTCCCCTGGATCTCAGCAAACAAGAGCCCGTAACCCCAGAGCTGAAGTCGTAGGTGGGGGGAATCCCTGAAGCTTGAGGATGCTGCTGTCCCCTCGGTGTACAAGCTGCCCCAGCAGGGACCACCTATGGAAGAAGCTCCAGCCCAGCGCATGACTGTAATCTCAGCATGGGGGAGGTAGAGGCAGGAAGAGCAAGAGTTCAAAGTCATCTTTGGCTCTAGAGTGAATTCCAGGCCAGCCTGGGCCACATAGAGCATCCCAGGCCAGCCTGGGCTACATGAAACTCTGTGAAACTCTGTCTCAAAAAAGTAAAAACAAAAGTTCACAGTAATGGCGTATGCCTTTAATTCCAGCACTTGGGAGGCAGAGGCTCTAGGAGTTGAAAGGCCAGCCTGATCTACATAGAACATCCCAGGCCATCCAGGGCAGTGATACCCTGTCTGAGAAAGAAAGAAAGAGAGCCGGGCAGTGGTGGTGCACGCCTTTAATCCCAGCACTTGGGAGGCAGAGACAGGTAGATTTCTGAGTTCGAGGCCAGCCTGGTCTA
>JADRCH010000174.1:1177833-1235940 GCA_019843965.1 Rhynchomys soricoides
GGGGGGTGGGTTCAGAGTCAGGATGGTGCCTCCTCCCTCACTCTGGGTGGTTCTGCCCAGTCAGAGGGCACCAGGACCCTGATGCTGATGTGATGGCTGAGCCATCTCACAGCCAGAGACCATCATAGGCACACATGGGGTACGGGAGCAGAGCGAGGCAGGCAGCCTCCTCTGTGAAGCACAGCTTGGAAGCAGCCCAGCTGCCCATCCATGAACGGCACCACACAGCCACAGAAGCCAAGGAGGCAGCTCTTTCTGGAGCCTTGTGGGTCTGGAGATGTATTTTTAAGTGGAAAGGGGTAGCGGCGTTGAGCGATGAGCGGCGTGTAGAGTCACTACCTTGTGTGAAAATGGAGAGGAGTTTATAGCTATACATATTTGCTGTTTCTCCCTGCTTGGCTGGATGCAGACCCAGGAAAACCCGTGACACCGACTGCTTCGAGGGAGGGGAAGCAGGTGGCTGGGGATGGAGGACAGTGGAGAATACTCACTGTTTCTCTCGTTTGTCTTTTAATTTTAGAATCATATGAGTGTGTCACCTATGGAAAACACCCGTGAGTTTTAAAATTAGCACTGGATAGATGTGTGTTTGTCAGAGAGGGGTCACAGCACTCCTAAGGATAGTATGGCCTCAGACCTGAAGAACATGTCCCTAGGGGCCGTGGGACCCTGGGCAACATGCCTTAACTCCTGAGTCACAGCTACAAAATGGGGAATAACACCTGATGTACAGGCACACTGCAAAGACGACCAGAGGAGGATGAGGGGTATAAACTGCAAGGTGCAGAGGCCAGAGAGTATACATTTTAAGATGCAGCCATTCTGGGGTATATGTGCATGCGTGCATGTATGTGTGAGCCAGTGTGCACACATGAGTGCACACACTTGACTTGTGTGAGTACACGTGGCCCATGGAGGCTAGCGATCGCCATCGGCTCTCTTCTCCAACCCTCTCCACGTTCTTTGTTTTTGTCTTTTTTGTTTTTTGTTTTTGTTTTTGGACAAAAAGTCTCTCAATGAACCTGGAGCCTGATATTTTGACTGGACTGGCTGGCCAAACAGTCCCAAGATCTGTTTGTCTCTGCCTGCCCCCACCTGCCCCCACCTGCCCCCACCTGCCCCTATGCTGGGGTTACAAGCCCCATTTTTCATTTCACACGGGGCCTGGGGATCCAAACTCGGGTTCTTATGCTTGCATAGCAAGTCCTTTACCTACGGAGCCATCTCCCAAGCCCACAAAAACCCTCCTTGAAGAGCATGCATGGGCCTCCCCCCCCCAGTCTCCCCACTGCTCCCTAAGGCTGCTCCAAAGGAGCCTGTGATCAGTTCCCATCTTGCTCCTGACTCCTCTAGACCTGAGAGCTCTTCTCAGGTTGCCCTGCCTCCTGCCACTTCTATAAGCCACACACCCCAGGAGCATAGGCTCAGCCACAGTCCCCACCATCAGCCATCAACCTCCCTCTATCATTGGTCTCCCTCCTCTGCACCCCCAACCCCCATGATCTCATCCAGTCCGGAGTCTTAAAACACCAGCAGCTACATTTCTCTCAGAGCAGACTCACTCTGCTAGATGGCTAAGAGATGTTCATTGCCTCCTGACTTTTCCTGCTCAGTCTGTGAGCCCTCCCAGGGGAGCACAGGCCTAAGCCCTGTACCTCCTTCACCCCCAGAACCTAAGGGCAGAGAGAGATATATTCACTAAACACTACGGCCATGCTGTGGTCCTTATTCCAAGCTGGAGTGGTCCTATTCTTATCTCATGGGGAACTGAGAAACAGGTCCGTGGGATAGGATGCTGGATGCTTTATCCCATGTCCCCACAGCTTCAAGCTCAACCCACAACATTCTCCTGGCCTTCCCAGCCAAGGATTCCCATCATTCCCCAGCCGTAACTCCGGGGCTCCCCACATGCCCAAAGGTGAACTCTGGGTCCAAATAAGGTTGTACCCTCACACTGACTTTGCCCCAGTCCCCTACCCCAACCCTTGCCACACAGCCACATGACCTTTCTCCCTGTCCTGCCTAACATATCAAGTCAGCCTGCCGTGGGAAGTTTGCACTGGCTGTTGGTACTCTTCTCATCGAAATTCTGTGGATCGTTAGCTCCTAGCCCCCTCCCACTGCAGTTCTAACTGAGGCCTTAGGCTCAAAGATGCCCTGTACTTTGCCACCATGTTCTCTTCCTTCAGCCATTATGGACCTTATATCATTGGTCCATCCATGCAGGGCTTTTGACTGTTCACCCTTCACATACGACTGACAAGGGACAAGGACATGAGATCTGTGCAGCTTGTCATAATTCCCGTGAAGGGCCTGAGCAGGGCGATGTCACAGAATGTGACAAGCTATTTTTGATGCTGTAATGAGGGAGCAGAGGTGGCCCCAAGCACAGACCAGGAGGACCTTCTGTGCCATTGTATCATAGGACATGGCACAGTAGCTGTGAACAGAGGAGACAGGGGACAGGAAAGCTCAAGGCTCAGGTCTCCATAGAACCCTGTCTTGGATGTCCTGGGGCAAAGAGGGGTGACAGGCAGCCCAGCCTTAGGATCCTGTGCCCTAGGGAGAAGCTTGAAGAGCAATGGTTTGGGAAGTGGGGCAGGGACTAGGGGAGAGGGCACAGCAGACAGGGACCTCAGAGGGTGAGGGACTGTGGTCACATCCCAATACTATTCAGCAATAGCCAAGGGACTATGGTTAAGAGAACATTTTACCTGTCCACTGAGTGCTGAGTCACAGATTCAGACCAACTCCTACCAGCTCCAGCCAACCCACCCACCCACCCACCCACCCATCCATCCCTCCATCCATCTATCCATCCATCCATTCATTTATTTACCACCTAACAGCATCCTGAACTGGCTCAGCATCTGCCTTCCTGCCTAGCGAGTCTGCAGCAACGCTCTGGAGGGTGCTCTGTGAGTAGTGATATTTTGTGTACCCACTATGTGCTGTGGGAGAAGCAGTTAATTCTCAGCTGGGCATGGTGACACTCATCTTTAATCCTGGCACTCAGAACCAGGCAGAGGTGTCGCATGCCTTTAATCCCAGCAGAGGCAAGTAGATCTCTGTGAGTTCAAGACAGCCAGAGCTACAGAGTGAGACCATGTTTCAAAAAGAAAGGAAAAAAGAAAGAAAGAAAGAAAGAAAGAAAGAAAGAAAGAAAGAAAGAAGCTGGGCAGTGGTGGCGCACGCCTTTAATCCCAGCACTTGGGAGGCAGAGGCAGGCGGATTTCTGAGTTCGAGGCCAACCTGGTCTACAGAGTGAGTTCCAGGACAGCCAGGGCTACACAGAGAAACCCTGTCTCGAAAAAAACAAAACAAAAAGCAAGCAAGCAAGCATCCCTGTAAAGATGTGTGAGTTCTAGAATGCAGAAGAAGCTGGCCAAGACAGCTTGGAATACAGCTCAGGTGGACTGAGGCCCTGGGGACAGCTGGTTTCAGAGGTCTGGACACCCAGGTTCGGTGGACACCATACACAGGAGAGGAGGATGCTCCAAGGCAGAGCAGTAGTTTCCTAGAGGTCTGAGCACTTGGAGCCAAGGGTCTGAGAGGAAAGGAAGCCATATATACAGAGGAGCTTCTACTAGAACTAGCTCCGAGATCTCTACCCAGGGCATTACTTTTCAGCTCCAATCAAGACTCAGAGTAAAAACAACATACTGTGTATAATGCATTATTAATAAGCATGCATACACATGCACATGAGCGCGCGCGCATACACACACACATACACACATCAATGACATCCTAAAACACTCCTTCCCTCATACATGTCTTGTATTTTAGTGTTGTCCAGGTCAGGCCCTGCCTGTGGCTTGGTTATTAATATCACTCTGTAGCCCAGACTGGTTCAAAACTCACCACATAGCCCATACTGGCCTTAAACTTGTAGCAATCCTTCTGCTTCACCTCATCAAAGGGTTGGAATTACAAATTTGAGCTCCCACGCCCGGACCTTCCCTTGTCTGACTTGAAAAGCCCTGGTCTGAAGGGTGATGAGGGCTGAGAAGGAGCAGAAATTGGGAGCAGGATTTCCCTCAAAGCCAAGACTGGTGGCCTGGGCCTGTCATTACAGCGACTGAAGAGGTGAAGGCAGAGAGAGCACAAATTCAAGGTCAACAGGAACTGCAGAGTTCAAGGCAGTCTAGGTAATTCAGGGATATCCTGTGTCAAAACAGGTAGTCAAAGAAAAAATGTAGAGGGGAATTTGGGGGAAGAGGGGATAAGGACGCAGGTACCATGCTTGAGGTCAGGGGTTCAACCCCTGTTCTACACAAACAAGCAAATAGGCAGGCCATGGGCTCTGGGAGGCAAAGACATAGGGACCTCACTGGAGGCCGTGTGAATTGAGACAACAGAATGTTTGTGAATGCCACACTGCAAGCCCCACGATATGTTCACTTGGGTTCTGGGTCCAGCCCTGTGCCAGGACTCTCTGCTGTCCCTCACTATCCCTCACCAGGTGCCATTCAATGTTTGCTCACAGACCTCTTAGGACAGGCAGCCCGCTTGACTGCAAGGAGTGAGGCTCAGCTGGTTAGGGGGTTCATCTAAGGACTTGGGGACCCAGGACAGCCCTGAGATGTGACCTTGGCCTCTCTGCCCTAGCTGTACCCTCTTCTCTCCTGTTCATTCACTGTCTGGTGTCCCAGGGGGTGGCCCTGGTGAACAGCTAGGACTTCTCCAAGGTCAGGTAGCTTTGATCTGCAGCTGCATGGCCAGGTGCCCACTCAATGTCTCACCCCGATGCAGCAGGTCTGAGGACAGGAAAAGAGAGCTGAGGAGCAAGGGAAGGGCTCGGCAGGGATGGAGGAGCAGACCAGCGACTAGAGACAAGGTATCTGAAGGGAATGCTTTCTGTCTGTGCCCCACTGACCCCCACCCATCCTGTCTGTTCCCAGACCAATGGCATTTCAACATGGGCAGGGCAGAAAGGAATCACACAGTGGAGTGGGAAGAGGCCAGAATAGGGAGCCTGGGCTAACTCTGTTACCTCCTTGAGATGGCAGGACCCCAGCCCCACAGGACACCTGGCCCCTCCCATCCCTGCACAGTGATAGAGAAGACTGCACAGGAAAAGCTTGACTCACCTCACTGTCCCCAAGTCCCCACTAGAAGCCCTTGCTTCACAGAACTCAGAAGCTCTCTCAGAGTGACAGTGGCCAGGTGAAGGTCACAAAAAGCTTAGAGTGGCTGAGCCTTCCTCCTACTGTGACAGGCTCTGCTCTTTCCCCTGTCTCACATCTGTGGACTTGTCCAAGAGAGGAGCATCTCCCCTCCCCTGGTCCTCAAAGATACAGGCACCTGAAAGAGGGGCAGGTGTCAGGGGGCCCAAGAGGCCCTCAAGAGCAGATCTGCTCCGACTCCTCCACCTTCTCTAGTCAAATGTTTGCCTGACGCCAGGTAAATGGTCCCTGGTGAATTTGTCTCAGGTGAATTGCTAGGAGAAAGGAAGATATAAGAGATGGGACTAAAGCTGAGGTGACATTTCTCTTCAGCCCACGTGCGGCTGCACACCCCAGTTCATCCCTGCCCAGCTGGAGGCCACACAGGCTCCCAGGCATCTTCAACCCAAGCTCTCTGTGGTAGGTCGCCATGACAACACCACCTCTCCCAGCATGGCTCTTACTAGGGTGGGGAATAGAGAAGTTCACCTTTCTTGATAGCTTATAAGTAAGGGCCTGATGGGGTGTCCTCCCAGGGACACTTCACCTCACCCTGCCCACTGAGGCCACGTATGGCTAAGGACTGACCAGATAGTCACAGAGGAGAGAAGAGAAACCTGGGGGAGGGGCAGAGAGGGAGACAGTGCTGGGGAGCAGAGCCAGGTTGGCAGCAGGAGACCAAATAAGAGAGGGTCTGGGGCTTCTGGGGCTGGCACTTATGTCGGTCTAGAGGCTATACCAGTGGTGCCTGGGGCAAACTCTTACTACCAAGTTTCAGTTTCTAAAACGAAAACAGGGGTGTTTTGTTCATGGGACAGTGGGGGACACTGACTGAGACTACTAGAAAGTCTAGCACCTCCTGTTCATTCCCTCAAGACAATCTGAAAGGGCTAGAGCTGGAGCTCAGCTGGTAGAGACTGTCTAGTGTGGACGAAACAGATCCCGGCACTGTATAAGCCAGACATGTTGACTCTCACCGGTAATCTTAGCACTCAGGAAGTGGAGGCAGGAGGATCAGAAGTTTGAGGTCTCTCTCTGCTACATACAATTTCCATGTCACCAAACAATAGCACCATCACCCCAGGCAAGGCTCTTGTGTGCACCTGCTGCATGCAGTAGTTATGAAGAAGGCTGGGTGAAAGACCTGCAGGGGCAGCGGCCCAGATCCAGAGGCCCCCCCCCTTTCTCCTGGCCTGTGTGTCCTGAAACAGAACTGTGGCTTCAGAAGCAGCCAAAACTCATGTCTCCAGTCCCACACGTTCCCAGCAGCCATGTTCTCTCCTGAAGCCTCAGTTTCCCCTTCTGTGAATAGCAAGCAACCATGCCCTATGTCTCACAGGTTCACTCCGGAACCAGAGGGCGGCCAGTGGGGGCCAGTGGTTGCATCGGCCTTTAGAAGTAGTGGGTCAGGATCCAGAGCCCCCTGCCCCCATGCCTCACCCCACCCACCACCCAGAAGCAGAGTGCGCGCCTGCAGGAGCGCGCTTGCGCGTGTGACTCAAGACTCTATTCATAGCTCAGCTCCGCCAGCTGCAATGTCACAGGCAGAGGGGCCTCGGCCCATGTTATTATTACAATTACCATGTGAATTAAAAGTTTGAGCAGTGATCAGCCCACGTCGCCAGGGAAGAGGGAGCAAGAGAAAAATAAAGATGAAAAAGAGAAGAAGGGCTGAGCCTGGAGATCCCTCCACAGCCCAAGGAGGGCTGAGTTGGTCGGCCGGAGGAGGCTTTAGGGTTCTGCCAGCACCCAGAATTCCTGCCTGCCCATGCCAGGGTCCAGGGTCCCCACAAGGAGGGAGGAGCACTTAGAGATGACGTAGCCCAGTGGCAGTTACTCAGGGGCAAAGAGATTTTTCTTTCCATAACTTTATCACCTCATTGGCAGACCAAGCTCAGAGAGGGCAATTCACTGACCTAAGATCACACAGAACCACAACTAGGAGGTTATCGTCTCCTAGATGGTCTTTTGTTAGATGGGTTTCTTACTCCACAGCTCCAAACCTCATCAGGCTGTGATGCTGATGCTTGTAGATGATCTAGGGACAAAGGCACAAAGACTGTAAACAGGACCTGCCATGCCTGCTTGCTCTGTTTCGTGGAATGGCAGATTCTGGAAGTCCCAGCATGGAGCCATCAATATCTCAAGATTCTGAATCCTCATCCCCATGTTGTGACACCATCCACCTAAGGCCCCTTTCCCTCACCCACTGGTGCAGGGGACAGAGTCCCAGGCTAGAAAATGCCTGGCAGAATGCTCTGGTCACTTTAGGCCAGCTCAGTCTTCCCGTCTATAAAATGAGCTCTTTCCAGTGGTTCATGACTGTGTCTGTCTGCAGAACGGAGCCCCCAGGGATTCCTGAGGGGGTGTCAGGTTGTGGGGGCGACTAGACCATCTCCTGCCAAACCCCAGCCCAGGGGAGGAATATTTTCCACTCTTTCTGGGGAAGCCCTGGAGACGGCCCCCGGGAATCAGATCAGTCTAAACCCAAACCCAGTCCCTCCATACTTGCTTGCTGTGTGACCTTGGATAGGTAGCACAGTCTCTCTGGGCTACAACTTCTCCATCTGTAGTATGGGGACAGTACATCATCAATGGAGGGCTGCTGTGAGGATGGAGAATTTGCTGAAGCCTGTAGCCTCGTACCTGGCCAGGCAGGATATCTTCCAGGAGGGGAGTGGATGAGTGGTACATATGGCCCTTCTAGCACATCTTTGGGAAATATCAAAGACCCAAGGATTCCCACGATGGAAGGAGATGTCATTCACAGTCACCAGGCAGGAGGGCAGGTTCAGTCTGATCAGCCCTAGGAGAAGGGTGCTCACTCTTTCACCAAACCCCGGGTACTCATCTTTCTCCGCCTCCCTGGACAACAAGCCACCTATCTGGCTGACACTGGGTAATTTGTCACTAAACCTGTCTTTCCCGTCTACAAAAATAAGTTCTCCCCAGAGGATCCCTGAGGGGGTGTCCTGTTGTTGGGGGCAACTAAACCATCTCCTGCCTAAAACTCAGCCAGGGAGAGGAATATTCCAGAATGGACCATACCATTTTAACCTAACCCTAAATCCAGCTTGTCCCTCACAGGGACCGCCTAAGATCAGTTTGTGAAGGAGTTCTAAAGGAATCCCACCAAGGAGACCAAGTAATGAACAAGAGTGAAGTCACTAATGGTGGCAATGGATAGGGATGCAGAAGAGGAAGGGGAGGGGATGATGCTGGAGCTAGGTCCTCAGGGCTCCCGTTCTGCCGAGCCAAGGTAAGAAGAAGATATCTCTTGTCTGCCTGCTTCCAAGACTGGGCTTCCTGGAGCCAGAACTCTGCTTCCTCTACTCCTAGGCCATCACTGTGGCCCCAGGACTCACTTCTCCCTCAGGGCCCCAGTTTTCACTCTTGTACAGTGATCACATCAGATCAATGGTACAAGTGTAAAGCCTCTGTGTGCATGAAATCATCTTCCCATACTACCTGTCCCAATGAAGTCCAGCCTGGCCACCTCTGGCCACCATGTGGAAGGCCATAGTACTCCTGTGGCCTTGAAGCCAGAACCCTGCCCTCTTTCCTGTGCCACAACTCACATCCAGGGTCCAGGTAGTGACCTTGAACATACCCATTTCACAGGTGAGGGGATGGAGGCCTAAGGAGGGAAGATGCTGTCCAAGGTCACAGGATCCATTGAAAGGCCCTGGAGAGTCAAAGTGGCTCCTCTCAGGGGAAATCACCAATACTACAAAGTGGCCAACATTCACTATATAGATGTAGACTCTACTACACAAGGGGATTTGCCCAAGGTCACAGGGACAGGCAATGACACACCAAGTCCTGAGAACTCTTCGGCCTCAACTCACCAGGGAGACAGCTACAGGGCCTGACTTCCTGCCCCAGTCATGGGACCTCCCCAAGGTTGGAGTCCTGGTCCCACTTCTAGGCTCGGCACAGCCTTTTCCCAAACTCCCCTTACATCTAAGATTAGGGTAAGAAGAGCAAGCAGGAGACCAGCGAGAAAGTTATACTCAGGCTGCTGCCCTTCCTCTCCCAGTCTGGCCCCGTCCTTTGGTCCTTCCCCTCCCTCCCCCAGTGCAGGGGGATCAGGCGCTGATGTAATGCACTCGGCTTCCATCCCCGTGCCAATCTCAGAAGAGAGACGACAGATTGCGTGAGCCAAATTTGGCATCCTAGGGGGAGAGGCATGAAAAGTGGGGATATGGAGGAAAAGAGGAGCCTGGGAGGGACCAGAGAAGCCCCCTGCCCGGCAGGGCCCCTGGGTGCCTCCGTTGTCACTTCTTACACCTCCATTCTTACTCAGCCTGGCCTACCCGCACCCCCTGCAGGCTGGCCAGTCTAATCCATCACGGACCCTCCAAGCCTGGGTGCTGCCAGTCTGCCCTCCCCCACCACAACACACTG
The DNA here is from genome assembly GCA_019843965.1 of Rhynchomys soricoides. NCBI lineage: Eukaryota > Metazoa > Chordata > Mammalia > Rodentia > Muridae > Rhynchomys > Rhynchomys soricoides. Next base: position 1,187,409 of record JADRCH010000174.1, read on the forward strand.
TTCCAGCTCCACTCCCATTGCTTGTTTCCTGGTTACCACGTTGCTGGTTGTCATGTCGCTTACATGTCCTCGTGACTCAGTGGTCCCTGCAGAGGGGCCCCCTCCTCCTCACACCCCCCTTAGCACTCGCCCCCGCCTCCCCCAGATCCACATTAAGAACCAGCCCGCCCTGTGTAAGCCCACACAGTTCCTCCTCCCCCTCCCTCTCATCCTAAGCCCTGAAATCTTCCCACAGCCTCCTAGAGTGACTTTGTCCTCCCATCCACAAACGTCTCTCGAGAACCTGCTTGCCTTCCTAGGGCTCTGACACTGTCTACGAGCCACTGACATCGACATGAAGTCCCATTCTCCACTTGTACAAACTGTGACTCAGAGTAGTCAAGCTCACTGTCCAAGGTCACTCCAGCAGAAGCCCACAGACATTTCTGTCTGGCCAGTCACCTCTATGTTTTCCCCAGGGAGATGTTTCTTTCAGGGGATTGTTAGGTACAGCTCTCAAGTCCCAGGTCCCCCACTTATGCCTAGACACCTCCATTACTGTCAGTCTGTATTTCCAGCCATATTCTTGCCACTTATTTTCCCCCAAAGTAAACTGAGTCCTTACTCCCAGCTGCCCACCCCTCTCTCCAGCCTATCAGGAGTCTTCTGCTCACAGAGCTCGGGGACCCTGCATTGGAGGTCAGTGGGGCAGGTCTGGTGTCCCCATTCCACAGATGTGTTGGCAGAGGCTCAGGGAGCATAACTTGCCCAGTTTCTCAACTAGCTGGGCTCATTTCTAAAACCTGGACCAAGTGATATATGAGTTTTGATGCCCAGTATGGAAAACTCCAGAAAGAGACCCTTCTTCCATAGGAGGGCAGAGCAGAATGTTCCAGGCTCAGTCCTCCCGCTCCACTTGCTCCACCTGTCCTGTTTCTCCATTTGCTCCCCTCTTCCGAAGCCAAGTCAAGGCTGTGCACTGCTCCAGGTCTCCTAGTAGTCCTGGAAGGTGCAGGACTGCATGGGAGTGGGGGTGGAGTGAATATTAGATCCCTGGGTCCAGCTCCTCTCTGTCCAGGGTTAGACACTTCCTTCAGCCCCCAGGTCCTTCAACCTACTACTTGGCACTCTCCTGCACTTGAGGCCCTGTCAGAGCAGCCCAGCCACCCTGCTCTTGGAGACTAGAGGGCACTGCTTCCTGCTTCACTCGCTGGGCTACCTCTCCCTGCCCTGAAGTCTGGGTCCCTTGCATCGTTTGTGTGTGTATAGTTGGCTGACCTTGGTTAGTGGACATTCTGCAGGTGGTGGTAAAGTTCTCCCTGCTTAGAGCTCACGACATGACTCTTCGCTGTTTCCCCTCTGCAGAAGGAAAACATCTTTCTCCCTTCTCTACAGCCTCAGTTTCTCCCACTATAACCTCCAAAATGTTTTATTTACTGTTGCCTTATTTCCTCAGCTACTCCCTGGCTCACCTGCCCTGGAGTTATCTGGCATAAGGCAGGTGCTTAACATAGCAGAAGGGAGATTTCTGTCATACTCAGAACCATTCAGAGACTGCAGGTGGGTGGTGGGAAGCAGAGACGCCCCCTTCCCACCTTGCTGCAAGTTACCTGTCTTGCAGCTACTGGCATGGAGGTGGGCGGGGGCAGAGAAGGGTCAAGGCCAGGGCAGGAGGTCAAATCTCTTTCATCCATCTCCCTTCTATTGCCAGCTGCAACCCACAGGCGACGCTCCGATGGTCAAATAAACAGAGCGCGCCAGCTCGGGTGAAGTCACAGGGACCCTTCAGGAACCGGGTCAGATAGATGAGTGCAGGACGGTATGGCCAGAGCGGCAGGACAAACAACTCCCTCAGCTAGACAGACATTGGAACGGACGGACGAAGAGCGCTCGCGATGGGCGAGCCCAAGCTTACCCCGGGGCGCAAGGTCCGAGGAGGGTCTGGGCGACGAGTGGCCGCTACATTCCCCGGCGCAGTCCGGCGGGCGGCGTCCGGGGCGCCGGGCTCGGGACGCGGGCGCCGCCTGCCCGCGATGTCGCCGCTGACCCAGGCGGCCTCTGTGGGTCTCGGGGTCTCTGCGCCGTCCCGCGCCGCTCCCTGCGCAACTTTCAGCGTTGCCCCGCGTCAAGAGCTGGGCGCCGCCCCGGCGGCAGCATCGTGGGGCCCGGGCTCGGGTCGTGGGGTCCCGGGGCCGAGGGCGCCCCGCCGCCCGCTGTTACCCACAGCCCCTCGATACTCTCGCTGTTCGGCTCTGGGGTCTCTGGGCTCTGTGGCCACCTAGCGCGGGCCACACGATCCCTGCCGCTGCGTCCCGGTGCCTCCTCTCCTCCCGCGGGGTTGTGGCACCTGGTCGCCGCGCTCCGGCCCCTGCCCCAGCTTAGCCTCGCCCCGCGCCGCCTCCTCGGCCGGCTGTGTCCTTCTCTGTCGCCGTCCCTCCCACTCCCGCCGCCGCCCCCTCCGTCTGGGACCCGGTCCCCGTCGCGTCCCCGGCTCGCCCGGGAGCCCGAGCTCCCGCCGCCCGCGGCGCGCCGAGAACTCCCAACTCGCAGCACGCGCCCCGCTTCGGAGACTTTCGCCCCTCCTCACACGTGACCCGCGCCCCGCTGCGGAGGCCGCGCACCCCGGCTGCCAACCCTGGGCGAACCCCACCCCAGCCCTCCCGGTGCGTCTGACCCACACGGGCAAGCCACTCGCGCCCCGGACCCGCGATTCGGGCATGGGTCGGAGGCTGCGCTGTCCGGTTCTTGTGCGGATCCTGCCCGGGTTTTTCTCCTTGCCCCGCCGCGCTCCTCCCGGAGGATCCGTTCCGATGATCCGCTCCCGGGTTTGCGAGGCCCCCGGAGACAGGTGGAGAGGGTTCTCTGAGCCCAGAGTAGGGTAAGTGGGAACCGGTCCTGTAGGGGTCCCGGTGGCCCTGACCCTCTCTTGGGCGGTCTGCATTCTCTCCCGAAGCGCTGTCAGCTAACTAAGCGCCCCCACTTCAGGAGACAGAGGTCGTTCTTTTGGAAGGACCCTATTAGTCACCTAGTCAGTAAGTCTCCAGTTCACAGAGGAGAAACTGAGGACCCACAGACATCCGTAAAGTTCGCAAAATGTCACCCAGTGTAGTGGAAGTCAAACAAACCCTAGTCTCTGTTTTCCCTTCATCTTATTAATCTGTCTTTCCTTGTTTTATTATGTATATGTGTGCAGGTGCCTGTGTGTGCCTGTATGTGCACCACGTGTGTACAGAGACGCCTGTGTGCGTGCATGTATACTACATATGTGCAAGTGCCTGTGAAAGCCAGGAGAAGTTGTCAGATTCCCTGGAACTAGAATTATAGGCAGCTGGGAACTGACGTGTGGGTACTGGGAACTAAACTTGGGTCCTTTGCCAGAGCAGTAGACCTCTTATCAATGGAGGCATCTGGCCAGCAGCATCTTGATAAGAGAAGGTCCCGACCCTCTTCCCCCGACTACCCCCAGAGAGCTCAGGTCTGGGTCCCACATTCTGGAAGCACCCCCAGTTCCTGCGGAGCCAGCCACTTTCCTGAGCATTTGTCACCTCGCCTTCTAAGGAAACAGGTGAGGAAAGCGCTTCTCTGTGGCCATAGAAGTCTAGAAGACCTGCAAGCAGACAACATTTGAACCTGCTGGAGTCTGGCCATGGAGGACTAGGCCCAGATCACAGAGGGAGAAGATCTGGGGGAATGATGGGGGGAGGACAGGACACAGAAGCTTCTGGAGAACTGATTGAGTCTCCAATCTCTTTGGCTTCCTGTGACAAGCAGACCTTCCAGGACAAGACTAATGATACACAGGGCACACAACCATCTCTCTGTGGGTACTCCCTTCGCCAAAGGATCTGTCTCAACTTCTCAGTACGGTTCGGTTTGCTGTCAGGCTCCTGCACGTCGTATATTCACACATGTCCTCCAATTCCCACGGATTCCAGAACGTACCAGATGCCTTCACACCTCTCTCTGCCTGCACGTTCTGTTCCCCACTGCCTGAAATGCCCTTGGTCTTTCTTCGCAGTCAGAGCCTTCCTGCTGTTCTCCAAGCCCGGCACCTATTCCTTCAATCAGCCCGCACCCAGGGCCCACCTATTATCAGCCTTTGGGTTGGGCATAAGTATGGTTCTCACTTAAAGAGTTTGGAAATCAGACCAACCTGCCTTCTAAAGCACTTAGAAACAGCATGACCTTGAGTGAGGCTCTGTTTAACTTCCCACAAACTGTGAGCGCTCCAGCACACACCTGAGCACAGGCCGCTGAAGGCAGGTGGGTGCTGGCAGCTGGCACTCATGGCTCCTTCACAGGTGCCCTTCACAGCACTTAGGACCTTCCCCTTGCAGTGTCTGTTCTCCTTACCCTGCTGCGCCCTCAGGCAGACAGCCAGGACTGATGTTCCCTGGCATGTGTGTGTGTGTGTGTGTGTGTGTGTGTGTGTGTGTATTTGTGCGCGCGTGCGTGCGCGCTCGCACATGTGAGCATAGATTCCCGCTCTCTAACAAAATAAGTGTTCACTTAGTAGTTGACGAATGCCTGGTATCTCCTGTACCTCTGTGTGCATTGAAATTGGCAGGATTGAGAGACAGCTGGTGATCTTTGGTTGTCTTCCCCCAGTCCAGGGGCTTCCCAGGGGAATGCAGGAGAAAGAGAGCAGAAAGATGGAGGGGTTCACAGAACCAAGGACCTGTTAGGTCCAACACAGCTGCCCTTGCAGGCTACTTGTCTCTCACCAGGTCACTGGGCAAAAGTCTGAGAAAGGCATGAGACCACCTAATTGGGCTGTCCTGTGGGATAGGCAACTGCTGAGTCCCTGAAGGCAGCTGGGTGGAGCTAGGTGAGGAGGGATAGAAATTAGTTCCGAGCCAAGAGAGGTCTAGGGACAGCAGGAAATAGAGTCCTTCTTCCTCCAACAAAAATCACCCAAGTAACCCTGGCTGGGTATTCTTTTTTACACTGTGTCTTATTTTCTCCCTAGGTATAGCAGGGGAATAAGAGATATCCCCACTTTGAACATTTTGACCTGAGAATGATTGACTACTTCAGGAAGACCTTGCCACAGGCCATGTCATGGTCTAGTAGCTTATGCCCTGTTTGATATGGGAGGTAGGAAGTCTAGCAGTGTGTGTGTGTGTGTGTGTGTGTGTGTGTGTGTGTGTGTAAAGGGTCCTGGAGAAGAAAGACGGTTTGGGTGTTGGAACCTGGATGACCCTTTGGTAAGTTACATATCTTCCCTGGACCATCTTCAGAGGCCTCATGTGTTATGGGACAGGCTTCTCTAGCCTGGGAAGCCAAGTGGACTAGTCTTCATCCAATACAGAAACATGCCTTGATAGGGTAGCTTTGGTGGGGTAGACAGGATGGAGCAGGCAATCTAAGACTGCACAGACTCATCCCATCAGCTCAGCACTGTCCCAGGGCCTCAGAATCACCCACAGTCTGAGTCTCTACAAGAACTCTATGCTTCCAATGGGGAGACGAGGCACAGAATTGTGTTGAATGCATAGTCTCAATGGCCAGAGACAAGTGTCCAGGGGAACAAGTGTTACACTGAAATCTGTCTGCCCCTATTTTATATTTATTTATTTATTTTTGGTTTTTCGAGACAGGGTTTCTCTGTGTAGTTCTGGCTGTCCTGGAACTCACTCTGTAGACCAGGCTGGCCTTGAACTCAGAAATCTACCTGCCTCTACCTCCCAAATGCCGGGATTAAAGGCGTGCGCCACCACTGCCCTACCTGTCAGCCCCCTATTTTATCTCCCATCTGACCCCAAACTTTGTGAAGCAGGGGTTTTAACTCTCCTCAATTCCTGAGTACAGAGAAAGACTGAGGTCCAGAGAGAAAATGGCTTGCCTTGGCTTAGTTGGAATAACAAACGCAGAAGCCAGGACTGGAACTCAGTTCAATACCTACCTAGGTTCTAAAGAAGAGTCATTCCAGGTGGCAGAGAGCTAGCTCACTAACCCATCTACCCCAGGAACCTGCTCAGACCTCCTGAGTCCCACAGTAACCTGGAGAGCCTGCACATAGAGCTGGGAAGGATGAGGACCAGGGAGAGCTGACAGGTAGAAGAGCTGGGGTTAGGGGTACACTTAGAAATGGCAGTTGTCAGGGGCTGGAGAGATGGCAACCACATAGTCTCACAACTATCTGTAACAGGATCCAATACCCTCTACTGAAGGCAGCTACAGTGTACTTCTATACATAAAATAAATCATTCTTAGAAATGGCAGTGTAGTCCACAGGGGTTTTTTGTTGTTGGGGTGGTTGTTTTGGCTTAGAAAGTTTCTGAGAGTCCAGCTAGCCTATTCCACAGATAAGGCACACTGAGGCCACCCAGCTGCTTAGATAAGAAATCAGATCAGGGCACAGCTGGCCTGCCTCAAAGTGCCACAGTCCTGATACCTCCAAGAGGAGAGGTCCAGAGTGGAAAGGGGGCCATTGGGGAGTCCAGAGAGCCAGCATCCATGCCGGGGTGACAGCCCTTGGGATGGGAGACTGTAGGGGTCTCTCCCACCCTTAATTCCCATCCTCACCCACCGCCAAGCACTCAGTCACCAGGGTGGAATATTTTAGCACCTATAGAAAAACCGCCACAGACGGCAGCGGCAGCTGTTGCTAAGGAGATGCTCCCAAAAATAGCCCCCCTCCGCCAACCTTTCCTGCTGCTGCTGTGGGGAGGGGAGGAGGCCAGGCAGTGAGTGGTGTCACATGAGCCCTGGCCCCAGGCTCACCCATCCAATTTAGCCTCTGGTGGTACATGTGGCCACAGACCTGAGCAGCCACAGGTCTGTGGCGGGAACAGGAGCTGGCCTTTGCCTGCCCAGTGGTCCCAGTACAGTCCTTAGCTGGGGAAGAAGGTTTCCAGGTGATCAGAGAAGGGGGCAAAATCTTCTACTTCCAAGACCCTCAGCACACCCACACACAGCGCCCAAGATCCCAGCAGCTACCCATATCCACTGCTGCATACCATGAGCGCAGCCCACACAGGCCTATCTAGCTATGCATCCACACCAGAAAGACACACATAGATGCCCAATAAACACACACACCAGGAATGAACATCACATACCACATGACACACCACACAGCCATAAATACACACATTCACATACACAGACTCACACATCCATCCAAACTGCACACACACGAAGGCCTGCCATGCCAGGTACGCAGACACACACCCATGCATCACACACACACACACACACACACACACACACACACACACACACGCGCGCGCGCGCGCGCGCTCACGATGCAACTATCCAAACACATGGCTCTCCACGGGCATTCAGCACCAAATGGGCTCTGTCCAGGGGGCAGGTCCTGGGCTTCAGACAATCTCCCTGAGAGAGGAATTTCATCTGTTTAGTCATAGGTATGTAGGTGGAAGGCCATACCTCTGTGAATCCCTCTATACCTGGGGCACATAGAATCAGATCCCAGGAGAACTATCCTGGGCTCTGTCCATGGGGAGAAAAAAGTAGAGGTGGACTCACCTGCAGGCTTGAAACCTCTAGGCATGGAAGGTTCTGAGACCAAGCTTCCTGGTGCAGCTCGCTGTCACAAAGACTGCCCTTGGGGCTGGAGTAAGGGATAGGACCAGAACAGAGACAGAGATGGCCCTTAGCATGTGCAAGGCACTTTGCAGTTTGACAGCTTCTTTTAAACTTGGTGACTATTTCACACACTTTGTGAGAGTTACTCTGAGACATTGGCGGTAATGGTCCATCTCCTAGACCTGCAGAGGAGTGGGGACGTCAAGACCACACAGCAGATTACTAACTGGGCTAGTCCTCGAACCAGAGGAGGTGCCTATGGCCTGTCTTCCACTTGTCTGCACAGTTCTCTGTCGGAATGTCAGCCACAAGGCCTGGCTTTGCCCACTTCACCCAGTAATACTGGGGCGCTGCCTAGCCCTCCGTTCCGTCTCCCCACCTTGAAAGCAGGGAAAGACTCCCCAGGAGGGTATCCAGCCTCAGCGGATGGCCACACTGAGGCTGGGATGAGTGGAAGTGGAGTTTGCTGGATGCCCGCGCAAGGACGAAAGGCCGCGAGGCTCCCCCTCCTCACTTGGCCTGCCGCGATCTCTCTCCTGCCTCGTTCCGTGGCTCGGCTCCAGAAATCCGGGCTCCGGGTCTTGGTTCGCTCCTCGTCACTCGGGAGACGCGGGGAGCGGCTTGCGGTTGCCGTGGGAACCTCGCCCCGGGCCGGGCCCGGCTCACGACTCCCGGCACCAGGCTGCAGCAGCGGCGCAGACCACGGCGTTTGGGGTTTTGGAAAACGACACCTGTCCCTAGAGTAACTCTCCAAGCGTAGCGCTCACACACCTCAGAAGCACAGTGCGGTGATGTGCGTAAACCCGCGTCACCCCCATCCCCACCCCGCACAGTCAATTCAGAGCACTTCTAGCTAAAACCTAACGCGCCAGGAAGGCTCTGCTGAACGGGATTCCGTCCTCTGAGGCTGCACGGGTTCCGTGTTTCCTTTCGGGTCCGCTGTTCAATCCCTCTTTGGGCCTCGGATTCCTGCGAAGGGAGAATCAAACAGCTGACACGTGATCTTTACCTGTTCCTTCGAAACACTTCGTTAACTTTGGCCCTGTCACCATCCCCCGAGTCAGTAAGAGTAGACATACAGGTTATGGACGTGAGAGATACAATAGTTGAAACGGAGCAGCTTCTCAGTTTGGCTGCTGAAGCCGGAGACTTCCCAACCCCTCTGCTTAACCTGAAGACCATCTGTTCCAGCTTCACCTTGCTGGCCTCCTTTAAAGAGCAGCGCAGAGGCTCTGGGAGAGACTCTGAGACAGTTGGGCCATCGCCTACCTCCTTGTCCTTAGGCCTGGACTTTCCTTCCAGGTCTTGTTCTTTTTTCTTTTTTTGGTTTTTCGAGACAGGGTTTCTCTGTGTAGTTCTGGCTGTCCTGGAACTCACTCTGTAGACCAGGCTGGCCTCAAACTCAGAAATCTGCCTGCCTCTACCTCCCGAGTGCTGGGATTAAAGGCGTGCGCCACCACTGCCCAAGGTCTTGTTCTTGAGGCAAACTCCTATTACTCAAAAGTCACTTGCCAAAAAAACAAAAAACAAAAAACAAAAAAGTCACTTGCCTTGACACTTTTCCTTAACTACAATCCTGCTTGTAACTTCCTCCAACAAGATTTCTTACTCCATCCGCTGGGCCTTGTAGTGTTGTGACTAGTCCCTCCCTCCCCACTGGGCACCCAAAGAAGTCCTGTAGGCTTCATAGACTTTTTTTTTTTTTTCCAGCCCTCAGGGTGCCTGGCACAGCTGGTTTTCAATAAATATTCTTGGCGTTCTCGCAAGGGAAGCTTCACAACTTTGACTGCCTGACCAGCAAATGCCAGCAGCCCTGGACCTGCCAGCCTTCGAGCTTCCGGGACACCTGGGGCCCAGCCGCAGGGAGAGAAGGGCAGCTGAGATCCCACCTCTGGCTGGACCGGGCCACAGGGAACCCCTTGGTGGGTCTTAGGAGCCCCCAGAAAAGACTTCTTGTCTTCTGGAACTCTGCTGAGGAGCCAGCCCACACTCCGCAGGGTATTCAACACTGGGGTGAAATGTAAGAAAACACTATAACCAGTAAGGAAAAAGAAAAGATTATGTGTGCGTGTCTTCTTTCTATAACTGATCGACCCCTTATTCTCTCTCCCACAACTTGACCTTGAACAGACAAGCTGCTTAGGTAGTGAGAAGGGGTGCTTCTCATGGTTTTAAGCTGAGGGAAATTTCTCCCTTGGCTTCACGTCAGCAAGCACAGTTTTGGGCTTGTAGAAACTGAGGCATGTCACCCCCCCACCCAAAAAAAAGATAAGAAAGAAAGAAACTGAGGCATGGAGGATGAGGTACTCACACCCATCTTCCAGGGTCAGGGGCTGGTGGGAAAGGATGGCTGGAGGCAGAGGACTGGCTGGATTGGCATGAATAGCCATGGGGATTTACTCCAGAAACTTTCTTCTTATTTATTTGTTTGTTTGTTTGTTTGTTTATTTATTATTGAGACAAGGTCTCAGAACTCAAGACAATCCTCCTGCCTCGGTCTCCTAAGTGCTGGGATTACAGGTAGAAACCAGCACACCTGCTTTCCCTGGTGCTTTCAGATGCTCCACCTTGGAGATGGAATAATGGGTGTGAGGAGCTCATTGCCAAACAGAGAGTGACAGTACCCCGGAGAAAGGATGCTGATGCAGGCTCGCAGGCACAAAAAAACCAACCTGAACCCTTTATTTCTCCATCTGTAAAATGAAGGCTTAGTATCCATTTCATAGGAGCCCCAGGAAGATTGGACACCAGAATCATGGGCAAGCATTCAGCAGTTCTGTCTCCATTTCCCCCATTTAACAGACAGGCAAGCTGAGGCCCAGAGAAGGGGCATGCACAGACTCACAAGCACAGTAGCAGACCCTGGATACTGGCCAGGCCCTGCAACTTCCCAGCCTGTTCTTTCCCTTCTGCCCCTGTGATGGTCATTTCTCAGGCTTCCTGGCCTTGGCCAGTGACCCCTGCCAGTGTCTCCTGGGAGAAATTAAAGGGGAAGGTTCAGCCCCCTTTTCCCTGCCTCAGGCCCCACTGACAGCTGGGCTGCTTCCCAGAGGGACAGATGTGTTGCACATGCTTCTCTCTGTCTTGAGGAGGAGGTGGGAGCTGGAAGGAGATGCCAACTGGTTGGGTAGCCTCACCTGAGGGATTTAAATAGCCACTGCCTTCCGCGGGCATTGCTTAGGGGAGGCATCTAGGCAGGAAACTGAGAGCTGAGGGCCATTTATCTTCCCAGAGAGCCATGGTCCATGCACCTCACCTGCCTGACCTCAGGCTCCATTGTCTGTCCCCTGGGCTCTAAGGCTGCACAGGGAGGAGCTGCCCAGCATGTCTGATGTGATGCCTAGCACCCTACTTGAATGCAAATCTCCCACAGACGTGCAAGCCCTTTGGCTCTCATCGTGGGAAAGCTCCTTGTCAGGTGTAAATCTTTGCTGACACTGGGTCATCCGCCTCTCTGGGCTGGGAATTTCTACCCTATCATGGCTGAGGTCAGATTGGAGCTGGGTCTTGGGCTCATCAGAAATGGCTCATCAGAAATGATGGCACCATCTGGGCCCCAGATTCTGTGTGTAGTGTGAGAATGGCAGTCCACTCCCTACCTGGGCACAGTGTTGAGATGGTGACCCTCAAACCGATGCTGTGCCCAAGTCTCATCTTAGAGCCTCTTCTCAGCTATTCCTAGTAGCATGTGAATGTGTTTATGTGTGTGTATCTGTGTGTGTGTGTGTCCGTGTATGTCTGTGTGTGCCTCTGCATGTGTCTGTGTGTTTCTGTGTGTGTGTGCATGTCTGTGTCTGTGTGTGTCTCTCTGTGTGTGCATGTCTGTGTGTGTGTCTATATGTGTATCTCTGTGTGTGCACAGGTGTCTGTGTATGTCTGTCTGTGTGTATGTGTATGTCTGTGTGTTTGTACATCTGTGTGTGTGTGTGTGTATGTCTGTGTGAGCATGCATGTGTCTCTGTGTGTTTTATACAAGCTTCCTCTGAGATTAAAACATTCCAGCCTGCAGGGGAGCTCCTTAAGCAGGGATGTAAACAGCAACAAAATGGCTTCAGGAACTCCCTGAAACTGACCAGATTCCTTAGGCTCCTCCCTGTCAGAGTAAGCAGAGAGAGCTCAGCTGCAGAGAAGACTCAGACAAGAAGAGTTGCCTTGGAGAGATTTAGACTCAGACACCTGGAAAGGATATTCTCTAACCTGTTGGGCTGCCTGCGGGCAGTGCAGTGAGCTCCAGGTTCCCTGCTTTGTGAGCTGTGTTCCCTGCTTTGTAACCCATGCTGGGTGGGCTTTGGTGGTGCAGTTGTCTCTGAGTCATTTCTGCTCCTGTAGTAACCCCTCCCCCATATTCCTGCAGGTAACTCCAACAAAACTCATTAATTCATGAAGTTGGACTTTGGTAGAATCTGTACTTTTGTCTGTTGTGGGTTCCCTATCTGGGGTGAGCAGACAGGTGTGTTTCATTTTCTCAGGAAAGGTGTGTGTGTGTGTGTGTGTGTGTGTGTGTGTGTGTGTACATTCACAGCAAGTCTGCCCAGGTTCCTCCATGCTGTACTTCCTCAAGCTGTACCACATGCAAATCCTCCCTGGATTTCTTTGTGAGGGGAGTAACGGTAAAGTAACGGAAGCCATAGAAAGAGTTGGTGAACATGGTAGCAACAGATCTTCATCCTGCCAAAGCCTCTCCTGCAAGCAGTGGGGGTGGGAAGAAGCCATTTCTTTAGGAAGAAATGAGCTACAGTAGTGGGGGTGGGGGCTGGGATCAAGGGGAAGGCAGTAAGGCCCTTGGTTCATCGGTTCCATAGCTATAGATTAAAGACCTGTGCCCAGCAATCTCTACCTTATCTGCCTGCCTCTCTGACATTTTTGGAGTTTTTTTTCTGGTCATCGAAGTTCTTTCCAGTGTCTGTCTTCCCACATAAAGAAGAGGGGGACAGAAACGAGGGCAGTGGGGATCTCAGCCTCTTTGACACCATCAGCATCTCCACTGTAAGGAAGGAGGTCAATACTGAAACCCAGGAAGGGGACAGGTCAGACTGTCTCTACATAGTAAGCCATCAACAAGGTTATCTCAGAGCTATCTCAGGTTATCTCAGAGTTTAACAGGTGAGGGGGTCAGGGCTCCTTTCAGCCCCACTTCCCGGGAGTTTCTACCGGGAGATCGACAGGGGCAGAGAGCCTGCTTCTACCTCCCAGGTCCTAACAGAGCTATGAAAGTCAGGACTTTTAGCGGAGTGCCAGGCCCTGACTGTGGTTTCTGGGGATGAGGGGAACCCTCGGTGCCTACACAGGACCAGAGAGGGAGGGGCTCAGGCCAGCAGCCACTGTACGAGCTGCCCCGCCCATTGGCGTGGGGACGTGGGAAGCGCCGCTTCCTGGCTCCTGTCCGGCGCTCGGCCTCCCCGCCACGTCACCGCGCGGCCAAGGGTGCGCGCGGCGGGAGCACGCGCGCGAAGAGGCGCGGCACCAGCCTGGGACACCGCTAGGCGCCGGGACAGGGACGTGGCAGTGCCCCGTGCACCAGAAAGTTCCCTGGGAAGTTCCGCGCGACACGGCGCGGGAGCGGCGGGCGGGACCATGAACGTGTTCCGAATCCTCGGGGACCTGAGCCACCTCCTGGCCATGATCTTGCTCCTGGTGAAGATCTGGAGGTCCAAGAGCTGCGCGGGTGAGCGGAGCCCGGGGCTGGGCGGGGCCGGACCCGGGTGAGGACTCAGGCTCAGAGGGAAACCGGGCACACGCGCGCTTCCAAAAACTTCAGCGAAGTTTTTCGACATCAGAGGATCCGGGAGATTATGCAGGAGCGTGGCTTCTGTCTCCACGGAGAGCCCTACCTCATCCCTCTTGCCCCATCCTTAACTGGGCAGCTGGCAGTATCACGGCTGCTGGTCTCCATGGGGGGAGACCCTCCCCCTCAGGAGGAGGGAAGGGTAATTGAAGTCGCGTTTATCTTGGAGTCTTCATTCTCTCCTGCCTTTTACTCCCCCATGGAGAGCCTTTTCTGCTTGCTGGTGACACCAGCCTGACCCCAGGGATGTGGAGCTGGCTCTGAGTGGGAAGCATTGGAGGGGCTCCCTGCTTGGCTAGAGGTCTAGCTGCCATGCTGGAGTTGGAAGAAGTTTGGAGGCTGGATTGATGATTGCAGTCCCTTGAGCAATGAGAAGCTGCCCACTGTCTTTCAGCCATTTCTGTTCCTAGCGTTCCTGGCCTGTGCTAGGCATGTAGATGGGTGTGAGCTCAGACTCCACCAGAGCTGGGAGGCAGAGCTGGGGGGTACGTGGAGGGAGAGGATGGGCAGGGTGTGTGCTCAAGGAGCAGCATACAGTGTTGAGAGCACCCATGCAAATACGCAGAAGCCACGGGCATAGGGCATGTCCTGGGAAGGACACAGGAGGAAGAGGAATCCAGAAGGCAGGATGGACCAGTAGTGAAAGGCTTTTTCCGGTCACACTCAGGATCTAGGATGAAGGAAACCATGAAGGAAGTAGGAGCAGAGGCAGAGGCTCAGCAGGTCTCTTGAGACTCTAGAAATGGAGGTTGAGAGCATTTGAGATGTCACCTGGGAGGCTGACCAGAAGAGGGACTTGGCTGAGAATGGATCAGGCACATTTTGGATCCAGTGGCTCTGGACTGAACTAGAAGTTACTGGAGTTTGTAGTCATCTGAGAGATCATCTTCAGCTTCTGCCTCAGGGCACCTGGGAGCTGTAGACTCTCCTGGACTTGTGCCTGTGCTTTAGAGGTCCAGGGTGGGATTGAGGAAGTGCTGTTACCCCCTCCCTCACTCCTGAACACTGTGCCCTGACACCCCAATGCCCTGCCTCAGGGAGCTGACCTACTGAGAGACCAACAGAAAGGGACAGGAGGAACAAATCAGTATGTGTTGCTGTGGGCGAAAGAAAAATGGCAGCTGGTGCCAACTCCAGATGCCAGGGCCACTGCCACTGGCTCACTGTCCTGCTGAGTTATGTAGCCTGGGGCTTCTGTTTTCCTGTCAGTCAGAGGGACTCACCCAGTCTTCTCTTCTCTTGGGCTCCAGGTGGGGATGGTGTTTGTGGAAATCAGGGTTTTTATGAATATGTGTGAAGCCACTGTGGGTGGACCCCTGAGCCCACAAGGTTAAGAAGGCTGGAAAATGCCGGGCAGTGGTGGCGTACGCCTTTAATCCCAGCACTTGGGAGGCAGAGGCAGGTGGATTTCTGTGTTTGAAGACAGCCTGGTCTACAGAGTGAGTTCCAGGACAGCCAGGGCTATACAGAGAAACCCTGTCTCAAGAAAACCAAAAAGAAGGAGAGGAGGAGGAGGAGGAAGAGGAGGAGGAGGAGGAGGAGGAGGAGGAGGAGGAGGAGGAGGAGGCTGGAAAATATAGTGGCCAGATATCCCCCTTGGAGCTGCTGTCTAGACTGTCCCAACAGGGCAGGGGTCTCTTTGGCAAGGACTCCATGAGGGCTTGGTGGAGGGGTGGCAGGCACATCCAGCCCCACCTGGAGCTGGCTTTGTCTGGGTCGCCTCCCCATCTGTGTTGCCCCCTGCAGGCGTTTCTTCATGGCCACCCTCATTCCCAAACCCATACTCCCTGCCAGGCTCTACTCAGGTCCTGGGTCTTGGTCACCATGGCTCCTATCACATGTGTGAGGGCGAGACTACTGGTGAGGAATATGAGGCCCACATTTGCCTGCAGCCAGTATGTGGGCCCAGGGTTCTTCAGAATGGGAGACACCTCTGGAGACTCCTCCTTTGTCATAAAAAATGTCACCCTGGCCAGGTAGTGCTATCGTACTTCCCTTAATCCCAGCATTCAGGAGGCAGAGGCAGGTGGATCTCTGTGAGTTCAAGGCCAGCTTGGTCTACAGAGAGTTCCAGGACAGCCAGGGCTACACAGAGAAACCCTATCTCAAAACATAAAAACAAACAGGGCTGGAGAGATGGCTCAGCGGTTAAGAGCACTGACTGCTCTTCAATTCCCAGCCACCACATGGTGGTTCACAACCATCTGTAATGGGATCTGATGCCCTCTTCTGGTGTGTCTGAAGACAGCTACAGTGTACCCACATACATGAAATAAATAAATCTTTTAAAAGAAAAAAAGAAACAAACATCACCCTGTCCCAAGACTGTTCCTCCCAACCAGAAGAGTGAGGCAGAGAGTATGGGCACTGGAAGGGAGAGTCACTATGTGGGTCACAGCATGCATACACTGTGTTCACTTGGAATATAATCTAGACAAATAGCTAGGCTGGAGGGGGCGTGACATGAGCTAGGAGAGGGGACGGCACAGGCCGCAGCTGGGATAAGGCTTTGGGTTTTTTAAGGACATTTGGAGGCCACATAAAAGATTGTGGGAGTCTGGGAGGCACTGAAGCTGGATAGTTGGTCTATCTGAGAGTAGCAGAGTAGAGAGGGGTGAGGCTATGGGATACTGAAGGGACCTGGGGCCTGGTAACCAGTGGGATGTGAGAAAGGGAGAGAGGCCCAAGGGTGGCCATGAGTTTGCAGGGGGATGAAGGGCTGTTTCCCAAGAAGGAGTGGAGGAGGCTATGGGAGGGAGATAGGTTTGTCTTAGCTGACTTCTGGGGCCTTGTGGGATTGTCCTGAAAAATAGAGTAGACAAATGAATGAACATACAGGCCAAAACTAGGAGGAGGCCTTAGATCTGGAGAGTCCCTCGGGTGTGTTTATGTGTGTGTGTGTGTGTGTGTGTGTGCACGCATGTGCACACTCGTACACACATTAGAGGCTATCAGCCATAGGGATAGCCATAGAAGGGGAAGCACAGCTGTATGATGTCACTGAGTCCAGGAGAGGGATGCTAGGGATGGGCCCAGTATGTTAGCTGCTCTCGAGACCAGTAGTGAGGTTAGTTGACCTTGGCTCCAGAGACATAAGCCCTGGGACTGGGAGCAGTTAGATGAGGGGGCAGAGGGTCGTGTGGGTGTGGCAAGGAAGGAAGACAAAGGAAGTACCTGGCCCTTGGAACCACCTCTGTGACCCACAGCAGAGCAGAGGAGTGCAGGGGACTGCCTGTCGTTTCAGGGCCCAGGCAGGGTGTGCAGAAGGAACTCTGGGAAGATGGGAGTCAAGTCAAGAGTATGGAGCCCTGTGTATGCTAAGCAAGTGTCCTCGCCGGAGGCCACGCCCCAGTCCCCTCCCCCTCTTTGAGACTGGCCTCCTTTGCCTAGGCTAGTTTGCCTTTGCATCCCAAGTGATGGCATTATGCACTGCACCAGCCCTGTCCTTGTCTTATTTTGAGAACCTTTATGGCCACCAGGTATGGCACAACCTCAGCAGAGGCTGGATGAACACACAAGGGAGCCCTCTGAACTCTGAAGCTCTTTCATTAAAAAATCCCTGGTTGAAGTGGCACAAGCCTATGATCCCAGCACGCAGAAAGAGATGGCAGAAAAATTAGGAATTCAAGGCCAGCTTTGTCTATACAGAGAGTTTGAGGCTGGCCTGGGCTACATGAGATGCTGTTTCAAAATACTAAAGACTGGGTTCCTGAGATGGCTCAGTGGCTTAAGGTACTCGCTGTCAAGTTTGAGCATCTGTATTTGGGTCCACATGGTACAAGGAGGGAACCATTCCATGAAAGGTGTCCCCTGATGGGCAGTGGTGGCACACGCCTTTAATCTCAGCACTCGGAAGGCAGAGGCAGGCGGATTTCTGAGTTCGAGGCCAGTCTGGTCTACAGAGTGAGTTCCAGGACAGCCAGGGCTACACAGAGAAACCGTGACTCGAAAACCAAAAAAAAAACGAAAAGAAAGTTGTCCCCTGACCTTCATACATGGTATTCACACACACACACACACACACACGTATACACCACAAATACATATTAAGTAAGTAAATAAATTTTATAAATACATTTTAAAAACATTAAAAAGAACAAGACTCTAACTCAGATCCATGAATAAATAAAGAGTAGACCAAGAAACACCATAGACCATGGCTGGAGAAATGGCTCAGTGGTTAAGAGCACTGGTTGACCTTGCAGAAGACCCAGGTTCAATTCCCAGCACCCATATCATGTCTAACAACTGTCTGTAGCTCCTGTTCCAAATACTTATATGGGAACATATATTACACATATATTTATGTGGGCACTAAACACACACGTCATTTTGTTTGTATTTTGAGATATGATACTACTATGTGGTCATAGCTGGCCTAGAGCTCACAGAGATCAACCTGACTGGGTGCTGGGATTAAAGGTTTGCACCACCACACCTGCCTAAAATAAATAGTATTTTATTATATTTATTTATTCCTTTTATGTGTATGTGTTTGCACCTGAGTGGTCTGTGAACCACATGTGTGCATTGACAGTGGGGATCAGAAGAGGGCATCAGATACCCCAAAATTGGAGTTATAGGCAGTTGTGAGCCACTGTGTGGGTGCTGGGAACAAAACCCTGGTCTTCTGCAAGAGTAGTAAATGCTCTTAAATACTGAGCCATTTCTCCAGCTCAAAGTCAATAGATATTTTTTAAAAAGACAATCAGACAGACAGACAGACAGATCTTGGGAGCTGGGCACAGTGGTGGCACATACTTGTAATCTTAGCCCTGAGGAGGCAGAGGCAGGGAGGGTTGCTAAAACCTTGAGGCCAGCCCCTGTAGATCGATCGATTGATTAATTATTAATTTTGAGATGTGGTTTCACTGGGTAGCCCCTAGATGACTTTGAACTCAAAAGGCTTACCACTGAGGTGTGTACCTCCATACCCAGCCCAAAGACAGCATTACTCTTTCTGTTTGTTTTATTTTTCAAGAGGGTTTCCCTGTATATCCTTGGCTATCCTGGAGCTCACTCTGTAGACCAGGCTGGCCTTGAACTCATAGAGATCTGCCTGCCCCTGCCTCCCAAGTACTGGGCTTAAAGGAGTGTGCCACCATACCTGGGAAGTCAGCCTATTCTATATAGCAAGTTCCAGGCCAGTCAGGACTTCAGCAAGATCCCGTCTCAAAAGAAAAGAAGACAGTGTGGAGACTAAGACAGCACCATGGCAGGTCCAGGCCCCTGTGTCATGAACATGCACTCCGGCACACACACTAATTCTGACTGGACGGCTGTGTTCTCAGACTTGTTTTTGCATGTGCCATTTGGTGTTTATTATTTACTTATGGCAATATTGGGACTGAACCCAGGGCCTCGCACATGCTTGGCAAGGGCTCTGTCACTGAGCTGCACCCCTAATTCTTGTATTACAATGAGTAAAAATAGGCATAACCTTTATAAGTAGGAAAATGGCTTTGAAAATGTGTACATTTTGAAAACAGAGCTGCTGGCCGGTCCCTGTCTCTGCCTGCTTGTCTCCCTGGTGAATCAGCAGCTGGAATCAGTGCCTTGTTCTACCAGAGTGGAGTTCTGGGGTTGCCACTGGAGTTCTGGGGGTGGCACACAGAAGCCTCAACACCCCCTCCCAGGCGACTCACACTAGCTCCGCATCCTCCACAGAGATCCACCAAGGTGGCACACGTAGGGTGACTGAGAACGTAGTGTTCGAATCTTTATTTGGAGACAGATCATAACTCAACAAGAGGCACAGGGACTCCAGTGTCTTAGGGCGGGACAGGGATAGCCGCTCCTGGCTGGCTACCCTGAAGGCTATGTTCTCATGGTTTCTTGTTTGCCCTGCACAGGCATCTCTGGGAAAAGCCAGATTCTTTTCGCTTTGGTCTTCACCACCAGGTACCTGGACCTCTTCACCAACTTCATCTCCATCTACAACACAGTGATGAAGGTATACACATGCGGACTCCTGGCGTGCTGGCAAGTTCAGGCCAGGGCTGGAGCTGGCTCACCTGCCTTGCTGCCCAAGATCTTTCAGGCATGGGCCTCTGTACTTTTCCCTCAGGACCACAATGGTACTTGTACTTCACTCAGAGAGGTGGCTCTGAGATTCATCAAGGTCACAAGCTTAAGTATGAGGCAGGTAGCATGTCATCTCAACACTGGAGAAGCAGAGGCAAGCGGATTGCTCCTAGTTCAGGGCCAACCTGGTTTACATACTTAGTTCTAGGGCTACACAGTGAGACAGTGTCTCAAAAGACTCCTACTAACAACACACACACACACACACACACCCCACGCAAGTACATGCACATGCACACACAGACGTAAACACTGGCATCCTACCGTGGACTGAATATTCCCTAATAATTAGGCATCACACATAATGGTTAAACAATAAATCAGATGTTTGTTTCCTGGCCCCTGGGCATTTGGTGAACTGAACTGGTCACCCATGCAATGTATGTCCTGCCTCTCTTGTGCCAGGCACCTGGAGACATTCAAGACTCATGGATCCTATACCTTTAAGGCAGAACATCATAAGCAAATGAGAATATCAGTCATGGAATGGCTAAGCAAAGTATTCTTTTACTTTAATCCCAGAACTGAGAGGCAGAGGCAGGTGGATCTCTGAGTTCGAGGCCAGCCTGGTCTACAGAGTGAGTTCCAGAACAGCCAGGGCTACACAAAGAAACTCGGTCTCAAACAACCTCCCCTCAACCCCCCCCCCCAAATATTTCAAGAGATGATATTGCATTCCCAAAGTCTCAGAGACATCCTTTGGGATTCCAGGTAGCTCATCAGTGGGAGGGGTAGGAGGACATTGTCACATGTGAAGCAGTTGTACTCAGTGTGAATCTAAGGCTGGGGGTATTAAAATCACCATTAGAACTACAGGAGGCTGACCACCTACCTGATTAGTTCATTCTCTGCAGACCCAGCCTTGCTGTGGCAGAATGATGTGTCATCTATAATGGAATAGAAATGCATCACTACTTGCATTTCCTCTGTCGCTAATCTGTGCTGAATAAGAATTCAGAGGAGGGTCCTGCCCATGAATCCTCCTCTAATGGAGACAGACTGACATGTCTTAACAGGGCATGTGACACCATGCTACAGGGTGTGGTGACAGCATTCGTCTCTCATCCTAGTGAAGTGCGAGTGAGCTCTCTCTCTGTGCCAGTGTAGTCTAGTGCCACCAGCAGTATTAATACAGCCTGGGAAGCTGTTAGAAAAGCAAATTCCAAGGCTGCCCAGATCAAAAGAAAAAAAGGACCCTTGGGATGGCATCAGAGAAGCTACTCATGTGACTCTAATGCAAACGTCCAACTCGAGATTCTAAGGGCCCCAGAAACATGTGTGTACACACACACACACACACACACACACACTCAAGGCAGGGTGGCCTGTTGGGGACAATAGCATGTTATCCCTCAGGATTACAGATATGGTCTAGCATGAGTGTTAAATGATGTCATAGACGTATATGTCTCTCTAGGTGGTCTTCCTCCTCTGTGCCTATGTCACAGTGTACATGATCTATTGGAAGTTCCGGAAAACGTTTGACATTGGAAATGATACATTCCGACTGGAGTTCCTCCTGGTCCCAGTGCTCGGCCTTTCCTTTCTGGTGAACTACAGCTATGCGTTGATGGAGGTGAGTCCAACACCAAGGCAGGGATGCCTCCCAGCACCTTCTTCAGCCATCTGGGCATGCCTACCACGAGCCCTTTGTTCACCGTTCACAGCATTCACCCCCACCCCACCATTAAGGGACCCATCTATTCGTAGTCCTGAGGTTCCAAGTTAAAACAGGTGGTAACCCTCCTTCAGATGACACCTTGTGTCCCCAAGAGCACTCCAGGCTAACACAGCGGGCCTGAGCTTTGAAAGGTAATCATCTCTGGAGGTCCTATGCTGTTCCTTGACACCTTGTCTTAAATGTCACTTATAAACTGCAATCTGTCAAAACTGTTTCACGGATGTATTTGCACTGTTGTAAAACTAGCAGTCATCACATGCCTGAGTTCATATCTCCTTAAGTGATGGAAAAGTTTAACTACTGAAGTTCAGGATTGGGGACCATCTGGCCTTGGTTTCTATTCTCAACAGCAAAAAGCCATAAATACAGGTTCTTAAACCTATTGTGGTGAAATATTCTGCAGCCCCATTCCTTCCTCGGGAGATAAGGCGAGTCTGCTCAAAGCCAACCTTGGTTACACTGGGACCCTGTAAAATGTGTCAAACTTCTCTTCAGCAAACATGCTCACTACACATGGCCCTTTCTGAAGTCATGGGCCCTTCGGGCCTTTCTATTGTTTTTCTGACAGGTCCTCTGGGCCTTCTCCATCTATCTGGAGTCAGTGGCTATCCTGCCACAACTCTTCATGATCAGCAAGACTGGAGAGGCTGAGACCATCACCACTCACTACCTGTTCTTTCTGGGGCTCTATCGAGCACTCTATCTGGCCAACTGGATCAGGCGGTACCAGACAGAGAACTTCTATGATCAGATCTCAGTGGTTTCTGGAGTTGTACAAACCATCTTTTACTGTGACTTCTTCTACTTGTATGTGACCAAAGGTAGGCACTGGTCCTATGTCACCATGTACTCTTATGTGTGGTACTTACAGATGTTTGAATAGGTTTGCCCCCCATAGACTGTGTTTGGCTCCTTGGCCCACAGGGAGTGACACAATTAGCTGTGTCCTTTTTAGAATTGGTATTCCCTTGTTGGAGGAAATGTGGCTCTGGTAGCAAGGCTTTGAAAGCTGGGTTCTTGTGAAGGCAATATATGCTCTTAATCAGTGTCTGACATATGGTAATTTCTCCTATAGCTAGGATCCACGGGTGCAGGAATCAAGGGGTGGAAAGGGGAATAGTTTGACTTGCTATCACTCTTAGTGACCCACTAGGAAATTTTTGTTTCCTGTTCTCTGTTGGCCTAGTAGTTTTGGTTCCAAGGGGAGGGGTGCTCCTGCTAGGAGGAAGCTCTGTTCCATATGCTTGTTGGGAGCACTAGACCTCAAAGCCCACCCACACAGTGACACATTTCCTTCAACAACCACATCTCCTAAAGGTGTCACTCCTCGAGGGCCAGCATTCAAACGTGTGAGTCTACAGGGGCCAAACCTAGTCAGTACTCCCAACTGGTCTGAGGCAGTGCTGAGGCTCATCCCTTCTGGAGCTTGTTTGGATATTGGGGGTGGGGGGGACAGACCAATAGCAATCACAAACGTGCAGACATGCAAACAGAGGACGTTTATGACAAACTTGGTTGGGGAAACCTGGCTCCGAAAATAAGCTCTAAAGCAGCGTTATAAGTCATAAACCTTGAAACTCAGTTCACACAGGACCTCAGGGGGTAAGGGGTTTGTCACTGTATCACCAATGCAGACTAAAAACAGGGTTGGGATGGATAGACCTGGGCTATGGGAACGGAGCAGACACACTGGTCTGAAACTACGTAAGAACATCAGTAACCAAAATGGGGGACAGGGCATAAGGCCCATGGGTAACCGGAATTGGAACTTCTGATAAATTAACTTCTGCAAGCTGACAACTGTGAAGGGACAGCAGGGTGTAGCCCGTGACAGAACAAGGGAGGCAAAAGCAGGTGGATCTCTAGTTCAAGGCCAGCTAAAGTGGTGGTGGTGGTAAGGATATGGCGGCCAGGAATTAAAGTACAGCACATCCTAAATTTTCTTTTTTCTTAGTCCTTAAAGGAAGGAAATTAAGCCTACCAATGCCAGTTTGAAGAGATGGGCCACCACTAAGGCAGCTAGAGCAAACCATCTGGATCACTCCTTGATGACTTCAAGCCAAGACTTGGACCTTAATGTTTAAATGATTGGTGTGAATTTGAGCAAAGCAGATCTCAACAATGGCAGCACCTCCCTTATATACCACCGTGGATATAATGAAATACCTGGCCCATCTGCCCAAGTATGGTGCCCTACAATGAATGGCAAGTGAGAAGTAGCAGTAAGATACCTTCTCCAGGAACTTTTGCTTCTTCAGGACTATAGAAGACCCATGCCCAGGTATGGGAAGATTCATTCAAAGACCCTCCCTAGGGCAGAGTGCTGAACTTAAGAGCAGTGTGTCTACCTGCCATCTAAGCTGTCAGCAGTCCAAATTACCAGCTCTGCCAAGTGCTTAGGACTTCTCACTTGCCAGCTGAGGTGGACACCATGGCCACTGTGTAGATTCTGTGCCAAGAGCCACCATCAGTCTCACCATTCCCTCCCAGTCTGAGGTGCTAAATAGGACGACTAGTACACTCAACCTCCAAATGTGCCGCTTTGGGGCACATGTGTAGTTAGGACTACACTGAAACGCTTGTGAAGTTTTAATAATAAAAGTTCCCATCTTTATTGTCAAGTGTTTATTTACACCTACAAAAGAAAACAAGATGGTATCAAAAGGACAATTTACAAACTAAGAATAGTAGTAACACAGCTGAGCATCCTGTGCCTTAACATCACACCTACAGTTCAAGTCTCAATGACAGGAATGTGTTGAGAGACCAGCAAGGGCATAGCAGAGCACTGATCCCAAGCAAAAGCCACCAACCTTTTTAGATGAGATTTTTGCCACCAACCTTTTTAGATGAGAAGTCTGCACAATGGATTGTTAGGGAGAAGCAGCCCACAGCCTAATACCTAAGCCCTTTCCCTAAGTGAGTAAACCATAAAAGGTAATTAACCCAGCTCTAAGGGTTTGCCTGCATCTGTGCTGACAAAGGACGACAAGGAGGCAGAAGTCATTTGCACTAAGTAGGGAAACTGCTAGTTTTCTGCTGTACCCAGGCCAAAAGAGCTTATGAAGTATGAAATCTGCTATTTATCTGGAGTACGCCTCTGCTGTAGAGGGAAGGTAAGCAACCTAGCTACTGCTTCATCCTTGGAGGCAGTAACAGAAGGGGTGTTTTGAAGAGCTACAGTAGCACAGGACAGCCCATGATATATGCTTAATAAAAAATAAATCTGAATTTGGTTGTAGAAAGTATCTGTAACAGGCTGGTCAGTGTCAGTGATTAGACACTTCCTTTTGGCAGGGTGAGAGACAGACAAGACAGGACACACTTTGGTTTTAGAGCACAGAGCAGGGTTGTCACACATCTGTGCCCACCATGCCCCTCGGCTTCATAGTCTGTAAAACTGTAAGGAGAACAAAAGAATGCCAAGCGTGCATCCACACGCCGATATTAAGCATGTGCGGACAACCTACCTGTTATGTTACACACTGAATCCTATTTTCTGAGTCCCTCAAAACCATCCCTTTGCTCTTCCTGAAAGAAACCTCAATTGACTGTTACTGTATAAAGGAGCAAGCACCTGAGGGCACAGCTAAGGAAATGAATGCAGTGGTGCCTCCTCCCTTTAACTGCACTGAGAAGGAACAGCACAGGTACCAACCACACAAGAGCCCCACCACTAACGTCTACTAGAGGTGTTGGGGGCATCTACTCTCCTGTACTGTTTAGGTGATGTTAAGAGTAGAATTTTCTTCCCAACTTCATCTACTGCTCTTCCAAGTTCCAGAAGAAAGCATTTAATAAAGGGATGAGACAAGCTCACCCATACCTTCACATTCCAGCGAGTAAGGTGAGCCTGGGCTTCAGTCCTCCATGAGCACTACCTACCTGTGAAAAACTGAGGGCAAAGGGAAGCCCAGGACAAGTGCCTCCAGCTGCTACAAAGCACCTCAGAGAACAGTCTGAGGAGACTAGCTCTTCAGTAGTCCTGCTCAGGAGAGCCTGACCAAGTAGGCAGAGCAGCCCAGTAGTCATTCTTACTCTAAGAATACCGAGTTTAAGAGGAAGACCTGCCCACTTGTAGTCCATCACTTCTAAAGGTGCTTTCTAAAAGCTGCTCAGGAAGTTTCTGCTTATCACTGATGCTTACTGATCATAGTGGCTTATCTGGCTAGAAAAATGACTTTCAGATGGCCCCTGTTTATATGGGAGGGGGTGGGGGGGAAACAGGCTGCCTCAACCCAGATGCCAGTCTACCTAGTAAAAACAATGCTTTATAGTTTTTTAACTTAAAAAGACAACGCTTGAACTCAGAAATGTAATTTCTAACTCAACACTAACCTGGTTAATATTTAATAACTGCAGGAAAAAGTGTGTGTGGGGGGGGATGACAAAACCAATTAGGAATTTTTTAGCTGTTGAATGCACATAAGCCATCAGCCAAATGACTGACAAAGCAGTCTTAAAAATTCATCAGGCTTGAGTGATCTAACTGCAGTAAATTAAAACCTACCATGGGCAGTGTGCATGGAAATCCCTCTTGGTTCCTCCCAGTAAGGAGACCAGTCTAAAGAACTGACACCATCTCCTGCAGAGCCGTCCATCCTTCCCTACCCACCCTCCCAAAGATGAACAGGCTCCAACAAAGGCGCCTAATACCTTTAAGATGAAAAAATAGCGCAATATCCTCAACATGCATTAAGTTGGGGGAAAGAAATTAATCTTTTCCAGTCAGTTATGTATATATGTATTTTCTTACAAAATCTGTAATTTTAGACTGGATCTTTTTGGGTGGGCAGAAGAAACCTGGCAGTGAATTTTTAACTATCTGCATTTTTAAAAAAAAAGATAAACCATAATGGTTGGGAAAAGAAAAAATAAAAACGAAAAGGCCTAGAAGGGTAAAAGACAGTGTTCCTTTAGATGTAATTCATCTGCATGAGTCACTCCCGCCAAGCAGTTTCATTTACGAGATGGCGGAGGGGGAGGAGGGGGGGGAGGGTACTGGTAAGCAGTCTGCCCCATGTAGCCTATCATATTGGTAGCTCCCGGGGGCTGTGCAAACTGCTGTGACATCAGTGGCTGTGGCTGCTGCCCAGATCGGCCTATCCCACTAAACTGCTGGCTAGAGCTCTGGGAGCTCCTTCCGGTTGAGGTGGTGCTGCTAGCCCCGTAAGTGCCAGCAGCATACTCCTGGGCTGTGTAGCCACTGGTGCCATAAGCAGCTGCCCCATAGGTGCCTTGAGCATAGGTGTATTGGCCTGCTTGTGCCCCAAAGGCAGAATTCGGGCTTCCATAGCCACTGCCATTAGCATAACTGGCTCTATCGGTTTCACTACGATCCCTGTAGCTTGTAGAATCTCTCCGGCCACCATCCTTGACCCCTCGAAGCCTCCGGTCACACTCATCCTGATACATCAGATTGGGATTGTTGGCTGAAGAAGTAGTCCGGTATCGTGAGCGGCCTCCTGGTGGGAAGAAAATGCCAAGTATGTGATCCAAACAAACTGAACATAAAGGGGCGCAGGAATACTCAACACGTCTTCTTTCTATGCAATGCTAGTCTCTGAAGTTAATATTTCACTCAACTTGGTGCCTTTTAGAGTTTTTTTTTTTTTTTAAATGTATTATTTTTATATGAGTTCACTGTCGCTGTCTTCAGACACACCAGAAGAAGGCATCAGATCCCATTACAGATGGTTGCGAGCCACCATGTGGTTGCTGGGAGTTGAACTCAGGACCTCTGGAAGAGCAGTCAGTGCTCTTAACCGCTGAGCCATCTCTCCAACCCTTAGAGTCTTCTTGAGGATAACAAAAACAAACTTAAAATACCAAACTAGGGAACCAGAAGTGCAGACCTGAGCATACCTCACAGCTATAGATCAACTGTATGACTCACTTAATACTATGCTATGAAAGGAGGCTAAATTACCAAATTCTCCAAAGGTATGAAGAAGGAAAAACAGTTTGGCTATATATCTGTTAAATTTTAAGAGACAGGGTCTAGCTATGAAGCTCAAGCTATCCCAAAAAGATAACATACCTAGCCTTACCTCCATGTGTTAAGAAACATAGGCTTGGGGCTGGAGAGATGGCTTAATGGTTAAGAGCAGTCAGTGCTCTTCCAGAGGTCCTGCGTCCAATTCCCAGCATCCACATGGTGGCTCACAACCATCTGTAATGGGGTCTGATGCCCTCCTCTGGCATGCAGGTGTACATGCAGATAGAACATTCATATACATAAAACAAACAAACAAATAAATAAAAGAAACAAACCCAGGCTTGGCTGGACAGTGGTGCTCTTGCCAGCAGTGGGGAGGAAAAGGCAGGTGGATCTGTGAGTTTGAGAAACAGCCTGGTCTAAAAAGTGAGTTCCAGAACAGCTAGGGCTACACAGAGAAACCCTGTTATAAAGAATAAAAACCAAACCAAAAGATTCACAGGCATGTACTACTAGTTTCATTTTGAACATGTACCATGTGACGCAAAATTTAAATATATAATGGGTCTTAAAATTCTCAACTACAAAAATACTGGGCTGAGACCAAACCTGGTTTTTAACTTAAAATGAGGTCACACAAAAGCTACGAAGTTCTCTCCAACTCCAAACAAGAGCCTTCTCATATCAAAACAAACAAAAAGGAAAACTAAAAACTCACCAAAAAAGAAAAACCAGCAGAAAACATGGCACAATTAGTGTTACAAGTCCTTGGCAGTACCTGGAAAATTCCAGGACTTACCCTTACCCCCTCCTCCGCCGCCACCTCTGTGGTCCACAAGCTGCATCAATTTTGGATTGATGGCCTGATTGGCCTCCTCCAATACTTTGATCAGCTCTCTAGCCTGCTTCAGGTTGCCCGGGGTAAAGAAAGTATAGGCAGTGCCCTTGTTGGTGCTGCGGGCCGTTCGGCCAATACGGTGAACATAATCCTCTGAGCTGTTCGGATAATCGTAGTTGATGACAAACTTGACATCCTCCACATCTTCCACGTCAATGAGGAAACATTGTGTAGGTTGATGTGGCAGGAAAGAGAAGGTAAAGACATGCCAAGAGGTGGAGAGCACGAATGCAGGTGACAGCAAAAGGAGAGAAGAGGAAGTTAGTAACCACTCTGATTAGGTACTAAAAAAGAGACTCATCCCAACAGAGTAAAAGAGGATTAGTGCCGCTCAGGACACGCGGGCACTGAATCTTGATTACTATTATCCTCTGGACGCTCCCTTCAATCCCCCGAAACTCCTGCCTTCTCTGTAATGGTGTGCTGACAGGAGCTACACTAAGCCCAGAGTTCAGAGTGACACATTCTAGTGCCGCCCCCTTCAAAGCTGGAATGTAGAAGAACTCAGTAACCACCATTAAAGTGCAGGGCCAAATCACTTCTACTCTGTTGGGAGAAGCCTGACACAGTCTACCAACAATACAACAACTTACCTTCAGACCAGTCACAGAGCAACATGGAAAGGTACTTCATGTACTCACTACATCCTCAGACTCAAGTTAGGTTCTTTCTTGCTCTTGTATTTAATAAAAAGCAAACCAAAGCCAAAATACACACCTATTTTGCTTTGTGTGAACACCCAGATTATCTTTCCCTTTTCAATCACAAGAACACATTACACTAAAATTTCACTCTACTGCCAAGCCCAGCTTCTCAAATGAGGTTTTTTTCCACTCAACTCAAGGTTATTGCAAACTTAGTACTTGTATCAACAATCAGATTAGCTATGTGACCTGAAGATTCAATAGCCAAAGAATGTGGGGAAAACCATGAAACCTTGAGACACACATTTAATATTCTGAACATGGCTAAGAATTGGGCCGAGTAACCCCCTAAAAGTTAAAAGTATGCAAATGTTAGTGTAATGCTTTCAGCTAAATGTAGTTTTTTTAACCTACTTAACAAGCAAATTTAATAACAGAATCCTAATTTTTGGTGGAAAAAAATCTGCATTTTACAAAGAATATTCGGAAAATATCCTAGATAAAACACAGATTTCTGTGATAGAAATAATTAAAAAACATTCTCTGTTTGTTACCAGACCGATGCACACTCCCTCCTCCTTTGGGAAACCGCTGCAGCCGATCCCGTCTCTTTGCCTTTTATATTTGGCGGCCTCCTTTCGAAAACTCCGCCTTCTGACACGGGACCACTGGAGCGCGGGGAGCATGCATCAAGGGTCCGTGGCAGTGAGAAGTCCCCACACACGCTCGCTCTGTGAACTGGCTTAGATGCTTCTCTGTAGCCCCATTTGGTTGCCAAGCGCCGGAGAACCTGGGTTCAGGTAAAAATTTCAGGTCCTCCAACGCCTCCCCAAGGTAATTGGGGTGATTGTAGAAAAATTAAAAAAAAAAAAAAAAAGTTACATCCAAAGGGTCAGACTGCATCTATTGCCCAGACTGGATTAATTTCAGGGAAAGGGGAGATGATTTAAAAAAAAAAAAAAAAAAAAATCCCGCTGTTGTTAGGGGCGTGTGAAGTAGGGGCATTATGTCTGTTTCTTATTACAATAAAGGCTCCTCAGTCTTTACTGACCCCTAAAGTCCTGAATCACACCAGAAAGACGAGAAGGCACTTATCACAGGGGGCAGCTTGAGTCTCCGGCTTGGGTCGTTGATGCCACAAAGAAAAAAATGTAACAGGGCAAGGATGGAGGGGCGGGGCGGGGCGGGGGTTAACTCCACGAGCACTTCTTCAGAGCTTGAATAATGCTCCTTAGTCACTCCCACTGAGTGACCATGGGAAACAGAGCACGTTCAATTACTGCACCGGATGCCCAGAAGTGTGCTTTCCAAGCAGCAAGCACTGGGGCTTCAGATGCTAACAGCTGGGAGTACTTCTGGAGGGGCTCGATAAGGGGTGGGCACGGTGCAAAAGTTCTTCATGCTAGAAGGTATCCTGTGTGTGCACAGCTGACTGAAGGCCACCTAAGAGCAAGCCTAGAATTGGGTTTCTCCAGCCAGGCTGCCCTGAGGTTACTGGTGCACTGCCACAGCATTATCTTGCTGTCTTTATAGACGAGGCTGTAGCAGGGTAAGAAATGGAAAGTTACATGTGCTGGCCCCTGGCCTGGGAGAACATGTGGTTTGGAAAGCCCTATGCCATGGCCTGAAACTCCACTCACTAATTGGGAGGGTCTAGGACTAGCCAGCAGGCTCATCTAGAGTGGCTTCGGGCCAATGGAGATTTGCCTCAGCCATGTACTGAGTGATCTGCAGTTGATATCAAAGCTTCTGTTAAAAAACAAAATGAAATAAATTCAATACTTTTAGTTCAACAGTGTGTAGTTTAAACAAAAAAAAAAAAAAAAAAAAGGAAAAAAAAAAAAAAAAAAAGGCAAAATAAAAAGTATCCCAGTGGAAAGGGAACAGTGGTCACCTGAAGATGACTATTATGAACTATGGGGGTCCAAGAACTTACCTGAAGGGATCATTTAAGAGACCATCGCTCCACAGAAGTGAAAAAAGGCCTGGTGACTCAGCTGAAAATAGCACCCCTGTCTATGAGGTAGAAGCCTTCACTTTCCAGGATCTTGTAGGACCTTGGTCAGAATTCTGCCATTTGTGGTGGGTTTTCTCCCTCCTTTTGATTTTTTACAAGGCAGCAAACAAAGGGGCCCAAAACAAGCACTGATGTTGAGTAACAAGAAACAGACTCAGGCACCTTCCCTCCCCCCTCACGTGAATGAGGGAGGGTGGGATGAAGAGTCTAAGTTATTCTAATGGTAGCCAATTGATTTGTTTAAAATATGCAAAAGGACAGAGCAAATTTTTAATTGTCTAGGCAAGATGCACAAAGAAGCTACCAGCACATAGCAAGCCTGTTTTAAAAACCACTACTGAAAGCTTTTATGTAAATTGCTTTCAGGCTTCTGCTCCTCTCCCAGGCCCCAGTTCTAAGGGCACAGACCCAGAGATGACCTCAGAAGGAAGAGACAACTTCCCACCATGGCTGCAGGTCACTACCTCTGAAGGAGGAGTTAAGTCGAATGGATAAAAAGGCTCCATCACTGCTGAATTCATTTCAAAACTTATCATCTCTATGTTAAATTGCACAGGAAACTTGGTACTTCTCACCTTACTCAACAGGAAATTGAACACGTCAATAATGGTTTCCTCCCAATAGATACGATCCCAGCTCTCTAAAAC
Organism: Rhynchomys soricoides; assembly: GCA_019843965.1. Lineage (NCBI taxonomy): Eukaryota > Metazoa > Chordata > Mammalia > Rodentia > Muridae > Rhynchomys > Rhynchomys soricoides. Next base: position 1,218,636 of record JADRCH010000174.1, read on the forward strand.
AAGACCTTACTATATAACCTAGGTTGCCCTCAAACTAATGAATCTCTTGCCTAAGGTTTCCAAGTGCTGGGATTTACAGGCATATACTACCATGCCTAGCTGTAAGGAATCTTTTTCTGGAGACAAAGAATCTTACAACATAGCCCTGGCTGGTCTACAACTCACTGTGCAAACCAGGTTTGCCTCAAACTAAAGAAACCACTTGCCTCTGTCTCCCAAGTGTGGGGATCAAAGGCACGTATTACCACACCCAGCTAAAATAATCCTTATAAATAAATGTAAACACTCTGGGTCAGACTTGTTCAGTTCACAGGAGGCCAAAGTGTTATAGGCTATTTGTATGTATTTTAAAGCAGGAGTTAAAAGCGTCAGAAGAACATCTTCAGACCAAGTTCTTAAACCGGACAACAGTCTATGGCCAAAGGATGGGTAAGGGGAGGGATAGCTGCCAATCACATTACTGAAGTAATACCAGGCAATGCAGCTGTAACGGAATGACATTATATGAAGAGCAATCAAGCCCCTCTGAGTAAGTATTCAGGGAGTGGCCTTTTTGTATCTATAGTGAACAGACTAGTATAAGGGGAACCTAAAGAAAGCAGCTTTGATGGCTGGGTCTTATTAGGCCCCTCCTACCCAGTCAGAAAACTGTAACTTAGAGTCACGGCTAAGTCTTGCTATAGACCATAGACTATTTGTTAGGAATCAGACGGAACTTTGAAAATAAAGGGGGTGGGAACCACAGAAAACTCAAAATAATAATAGTAAAAAGGTTAAAAGAAAATTGCAGGGAGGGGGAAAAAATCACTTATACCCTCTTTTGACTAAACTCATGTACATATAATTGTAAATCTGACACGACAAAAAAAAAAGAAAAAATGTTTTTAAACCAAAAGACACACAAAGCCCCGATAGCAACAGCTATCGATACAAACCTAGCCCACGAGAGGCCACATCTGTGGCAATGAGGATAGGAGCCTTTCCAGATCGGAACTCTAGAAGACAAACAAAAAGTGCCAGGTTAGGGAATTGAGGCTAAAGAACATTTGTAAATGACATGGAATAAAGGAAATTATCTCCTCACCCACCCAAGACACACACCTTTCATAACACTGGCTCTGTACCCTGGTATATCCTATACCACACCTACTTTAAACAAAAAACAAACAAACAAACAAACAAGAAAACAAAACTGTGTGGCTGAGCAGTACTGGTGCAGGCCTTTAATCTTAGCACTCAGGATGCAGAGGCAGGCAGATCTTTAAGTTCAAGGCTGGCCTGGTCTACTGAGTGAGTTCCGGGACAGTCAAGGGTACATGTTAAGACTCTGTCTCAAAAACAAATAAATACAATTTTGTGTTTGTGTGTGTCTGTGCATGTTGAACATAGGTGCCTGGTGCCCAGAGGCATAGAATCCCCTTGGAAGTAGAAAGGACAAGTAGTTGTAAGCCACCAACACGGTAATGGGGCCTCCAAAGAGCAGTATGTGCTCTTATGGCTGAGCCACCTCTACCACTCCTTTTATTTGAAAAGACTTATTTTTATTTATATTATGAACTTTCAAGAACTCTGGAGCTGTATTGAAAACATCCAGGGTTCAATGAACAAGAACAAGGCTGGCTGAAATCTGTGTACAAATAAAATCAAGTACAATACTTCCTTTTGCAAATAAAATGACTGCTGGAGATGCAGCCAGGTCATGTCTACAATGCTGTCTAGACTACTTGTTTTTTGTAGAAATCACTTCCCTATTATCTGGTCCTTTATAAATTAGTTGGCTGAGGATGGAGGGGTACATCAGCTATGTAGCGCAGCGGCTATGATGACAGTTGTCAAAAACCCTTATTGTACCGGGCAGTGGTGGCACACGCCTTTAATCCCAGCACTTGGGAGGCAGAGGCAAGCGGATTTCTGAGTTCAAGGCCAGCCTGGTCTACAGAGTGAGTTCCAGGACAGCCAGGGCTACACAGAGAAACCCTGTCTCGAAAAACCAAAAAAAAACTTTATTGTGCTAGGTATAGCAGCACACACTTTTTTCACCAGATAACATCTGGGAGGCAGAGGCAGGTGGATTTCTGTGAGTTCAAGGCCTGCCTGATCTACACACTGAAATCCTAAAAAGGAAAAAACTAAAAATAAAAAAAGCTCAGTTTTGCCCTTACCATTAAGTACCCAATCTCTTTCTGGTTGACTCTTGTCTCCATGGATACACATAGCTGGCCAACTATCAGAAGAATATTATATATTAGAGATCTTTAACAAAAGAAATATTAACAAATTCTGATCAAGTCGTTTAGGCAACAAAATAGAAGACTGTGCTCATTTACATATACACACAATTATCCATCAGGATAAAGTACGTACACACACACCCACACACCCATCCACACACACACCAGTCATTTGGAACTGCCTGAGCACAGCAGTGGCTCTCAACTTTCCTAGCGCTGCCACCCTTTAATACAGTTCCTCAGGCTGTACTGACCCCCAACCACACGATTATTTCACCGTTACATCATTCACTGTAATTTTGTTACTATTATGAATTGTAATGTAACTATCTGATATGCAGGATATCTGACGTCTGTAAAAGGGTCTTTCAACCTCCCCCGAACCTAAGGGATCATGACCTATAGGTTGAGAACTGCTGGCTGGCATAAAGCTATCTAGATGCTGCACTCACCCATCTCTGCGCATCCTTCTAGTGAGGTCATCACAGCGCCTCTTTGTCTCCACAAATATTATAGTCTTATTTTCCTTTTCTGCCATGATTTCCTCCATCAGCTGGATCAATCTAAAAAGATGACCAGCAACGCAGTCATCACCCAGAAAAGATCTTCCTTTACATCAACCACACAGGTGATATTCACTCCCAAAGCTACACACTGAAGAGTGTGATGGCATATACCTACAATCCCAGAATCTCTTGGGAGACTCAAGCAGGATGGAGAGTTCAAGATCAACCTTAGCGACATAACAAGAATCTGCTACTCCAAAAAGAAAGGGGGAGAAAAAATACCTCAAACTTTTTATTTGTTTTTAAAGACAGGGTTTTTCTGTGTAGCCCTGGCTGTCCTTGAATTACCTGTCTGAGTGCTGGGCACCCACTGAATGGCCTACAACCACCTCTAATTCCAGCCCCAGGGGATCTGAATTCTTATATTACTTTTATGGGCACAGTGCAGGAAAAGAAACAACAAAAACCAATTCAGGCTGTGGTCACAGTATTTGTCTAGCATGTATGACGGCCTAGGTTCAATCCGCAGCAACACACAAACCAAGTTGAGTAGCATAAGCCTAAAATCTCAGCGCAGGGGAGACAGAGGCTCAAAGCTGCCTTCTGTTACACTATGAGCTCCAGGCCTGCCAAGGATATAGAGATCCCATCTTAAGTAAATCAATACAATTTAATTCCAACTAATTCATACTAGACTCAAAGCAGATCTGATGTACTTGTTATTCCTCATTTCTCAGAAATGAGGAATGGAGGCAATAAGAAGTCAATCTTAAGCCCACCTAAAAACTATACTGCTGGCATTCAAAAAGCCTGATGCAAATACAAGGATCCATGATCAACAAAGACAATGCTTCAGTTTATGACACAATGTTCTCAACCTCCAAAAGAAAGAATGAATCCTGGCTTTCTCAGCTGTCATAATACAACTGTAATTCTAGCACCTGGGAGGCTGAGGAAGGGAGATCATGAGTTTGAGGACAACCATAGGACACCTCGTGTAGCCCTGTCTCAAGAAAGCAAACTTAGTACTAATCAGTATATTATATACTATGAAGTCTCTTTGCATACTTGTGATCTTTCTCACTCTCCATACAGACATCCACAATCTGTAGGATGTTGTGGTTGGCGCTCAGCTCCAGATTGCCCACATTGATCTGGGTGTAGTCACGCAGGAAATCCTCTGCAAGCTGCCTTACTTCCTTCGGCCAGGTTGCACTCCACATCAGTGTCTGCCGGTCAGGCTATCAAGAAATGAAGGCTTTCTTTTAGATTAAGGAACTATATAGTAAGGAACAAAGAGGTATAAATATAGTGATCAGGTTTACAAACCCTGATTTGATCAACAATTTTACGGATCTGGGGCTCAAAGCCCATATCAAGCATCCGGTCAGCCTCATCCAACACAAGGTAAGTACACCGGCGAAGGTTTGTCTTTCCTGATTCCAGGAAATCTATTAGGCGCCCAGGAGTGGCTATGCAAATCTCAACACCTATAAAGCAACAACAACAACAACAACACATCCAGTCACGAGGAACCCTTTCTTTCTTACACAATACCCGAACCTCAGCACACAGAAACTGGGAAGCGCCAGCCCCAGTGGCTGCATGCAATGTTACAGCAATTGCTAAACTGACAGTATCCAGAGAACACCATGTAAGAAGAATGTCACAAACAGTAGATTAAGTCTCTAGGCACAAAGTTCCCCCAACAAAATATCTAAAAGAACCATAATTCCAAGAATTTCTTCTACACTATTGAAAATACTAAATTTTCTCACAAAAACCCAATGTTCATTTTCATTTATAGAAATTGCCAAGCATGAATTTTTTTTTTTTTTACCTCTTTCCAAGTCTCGAATCTGGGGACCTTTAGGAGCACCTCCGTAAATGCACGTACTCTTCAACCTAGAGCATTTCCCATAATCATCAGCCACCTGCTGCACCTGCTGAGCAAGCTCTCTGGTAGGAGCCAGCACTAGACACTTTAAAAAGGGGGAGGAGGGAAGCAAATTACTCTGAGACAGTCACCCCAACTTCAACAAAACCCAAAAATCTTAACCACCCTAAGAATCAAAAGGTAGTCTAATTTTTCCCTTATCTTTTAGTATTGAGCCACGGGGGCACACTGGCTTATGAGAAAACATTTACTCTGCAGAAATGGAAAGGATACTACACTTCCCCACTTAACTCACTTTGATGTGTTCATTACTTAAGGCATTAAATGACCCACTCAGGTTGATTCACACCTTGTATTATCTACTTTAAAAAAGAAAAAGAAAAAAAGAGAAAAAGCAGTGTCTTCTAGAGACTTTCTGGCCTTTCAATCTCTAATCCCCTAAGTTTGGCAATCTGATCATGAGATCCACATGATGGAAGGGCCAGAGAGATGACTCATAAAAAAAGAATTAAATTGGACACAGTGCCTAAAATTCAACCATCATTCAAAATAGTTATTCTGAAAAATTACAAATGGAAACACACTTACAATCGGGCCATCTCCCCTTTCCAAGTATGGTTGGTGGTTTATATGAACAATCGCAGGCAGCAAATACTGGGGAGGAATGAGAATCAACAATATCATACAAACCTAGGCCATTAGCCTAACAGGTGCAAATTAAACCAGTCATTAACAATGCACTAATGGGAAATGGGAAAAATAAAAGAATTACCACACTCGAGTGCAATGCAGGTACATAGCTGAAATTTTTTGCTTTTTCTTTGGAGACAGCGTTTCACTCTGTAGGGCTCTCTGGCTATCCTAGAACTCACTACATAGACCAAGCTGGCCTCAGAGATCATCAACCTGCCTCTGCCTCTCTAGTGCTAGGATTAAAAGTAGGTCCACAATGTCCTGCTTGCACATAGTACTTTAACTATGAGTTTAAGAACTGAGGAAATGTGAGGCAGGTATGGTGGCACATCTTCAATCCCAGTACTTGGAAGGTGGCAGAGGTAGGTGGTTCTGAGCTCAAGGCCACCCTAGTATACAAAGCAGTAGCCAGAACTACATAGAGAAACCCTGTTTTGGAAAAACCAACCAACCAACAACAACAACAAAAAAAATCCCGAGATCAACTGAGAAAATATAAGCCAACTAGGATAACAAAATAAGCTACCACAATGTCAAAAACCTGGTACCTACCGCCAATGTCTTTCCAGAGCCAGTCTGTGCAATGCCAACCATATCCCTGCCACTAAGAGCCAAAGGAAATCCCTGGCACTGAATGGGAGTTGGTTCTGTAAAGTGCTGATCCATCAGCACATCCATTACATATTCTGTAAGAAAGTAAACACATTACTTCCTTTACTAGTAAAACTAATGGTACATATGAAGTCTTAAAAAGTAGCAGTTACTGACGGTGAGACCTCCTTTGCTTTATTATACCCAGTCTCTGGCCAGCCCAGCACTAGCCGTCACTATACCCTAACACACCCAACAGCACTGGCTCATTTACCCAAACCTCTTACGGTAACCTAGAAGAAATGTTCTGCTCTATTATGCAGGGACATTAAAAACAGAGGCTGAGGAGATGGCTCAGCTGTTAAAGAGTGCTTGCTGCTCTTGCAGAGAACCCAAGTTTGGTTCCCAGGATCTACAAAGGACTAACAACTGCCTGTATGTAACTCCAACCTCAGACAATCTGACGCCTTCTTCTGGACTCCCCAGAAACCTCACTCCATACAAATAATCTTTCAAAACACAAAAATTTGTGCAACATGATATTTACCAATACTAGTAATTAATCAACATTCTAAAAAATTGGAAACACAGAAAATTACCATTCAAAGCCAGATGTGGTGGCAAACGACTTTAATCCCAGCACTTGGGATGAAGAGGCAGGTAGCTCTCTGAGCTCTAGGCCAGCCTGGTCTATATAATGAGGCTTTATCTTAAAAAATAAAAACAAAATGAAAAGTTTTTTTGAACTTTATTATCTTGGGTATGTGTCCTCCTTACATGTTGATTTGGTTCCCAGAATTTGAACTCAAACTCTCACTCGTCCATCTAAATCACTACCCCCCCCCTTTTTTCTGTTGAGACACAGCTGGTTCTCTGTGTAGCCCTAGCTGTCCGTGAACTCAGAAATCTGCCCGCCTCTGCCTCCTGAGTGCTGGAATCTAAGGCGTGCACTGCCACCACCACCTGGCTACTATCTTTTCTATATAAAAGTTTCTATTTAGCCAGGCGGTGGTGGTGCACGCCTTTAATCCCAGCACTTGGGAGGCAGAGGCAGAGGCAGGCAGATTTCTGAGTTCGAGGTCAGCCTGGTCTACAGAGTGAGTTCCAGGACAGCCAGGGCTACACAGAGAAACCCTGTCTCAAAACAAACAAACAAAAAGTTTCTATTTGTCTTTTAGGCAAACTCCTGAGCTTTTCAAAACCTCTAAGCACCCTCCGTAATGCAGGAGTAAAGAACACTTACGTGGAAAGTTAGCATGGTGGAAGGCAAAGACAGGTTTTGGACAAACATCTCCCCCTCTCACTGTAATCTCTTTCTTTCGACGCAGCTCATCAACCTCATACTGTGGGAAAGGAGAATAAAGACAATAGAAGCTATCAATCTAGAAGCTTTGTTATCACAATGATATATACTAATGCTTTTTCCATGAATACAAGTTTGGGATGCACATGACTGAGAGAAAACCTTCAAGAGTAATTCCTAGCCAGGCTAGGTGGTGCTTTGTCAACCCTGCACAGGATCACCCCAAGTTCAAACCTAACCAAGTCTACAAAACAAGTACCAGACCAGCCATGGTTACAAGGTGGGATAGTCCACAGCAAGCAGACCTTGGGCCCAAATGGTCTCTCCATTATATATTTTTTTTCTGGATAAGCAAGCTTTTGGGTAGAACACACCATCAAGCACAAATACACAATGTTAAACTAATTTTATAAGCATATAGCTTAATGTCAGCTTACACTTTACATGCATATGGTGCTAGGTTTGAGCACAGCACTGCTAAAAGAAAATTAGCTTGCACTCGGGAGGCAGAGACAGGTGGATTTCTGAGTTCGAGGCTAGCCTGGTCTACAGAGTGAGTTCCAGGGCAGCCAGGGCTACACAGAGAAACCCTGTCTCGAAAAAGAAAGAAAGAAAATAAATTAGCTCAATGATTGAGCACCTGTCTTCATGGACAAAGCTCAGGGTTTGACCAAGAAGAAAAGATCCCAAGGTGTGGCTTCCTCCCATGCCCATAACCCTGGTAGTCCAGGACAGCAAACTAAAGACCAGCCTGGAACTACACAGTGAGAGTATTCTATAAATAGAATAATTTTATCACATAATAAATAAATAAACCACAAAGGCAAGGCATGGCAATGCAATTCTTTTTTTTGGTTTTTTTGAGACAGGGTTTCCCCTGGCTGTCCTGGAGCTCACTCTGTAGACCAGGCTGGCCTCGAACTCAGAAATCCACCTGCCTCTGCCTCCCAAGTGCTGGGATTAAAGGCGTGCACCACCACTGCCCGGTGGCAATGCAATTCTTTAGTCCTAGTACTTGGGAGACCGATGCAGATGGATCTCTGAGTCTGAGGCCAGCCTGGGCTACATAGCAAGTTACAGATTTGCTGGGATTACAAATCAAAACTCTGCCTAAAGACAACAAAAAAATCTACTCAAAATACATTAAAACTCAAGCTGAGTGGTAGGGCACATGCCTTTAATTTCAGTACTTGGGAAGCAGAGGCAGGTGGATCTCTGAGCTTAAGGTCAGCCTGGTTTACAAAGTGAGTTCCAGAACATCAAAGGACTACACAGAGAAACCCTGTCTTAGAAAACAAGCAAACAAAATACCCTCACACAAAAACAAACAAAACCACAACACATTAAAAGATCTAATATAAAATCAAATATAAAACAACACTTGGATTATTAACCTATATTTAAACATTCACTTACCCCCAGCCCCCCCTTACCGGAGTCAGTCTTGCTACTTCTGGATGTTCAACATAAAAATTCTTCTCAAACTTGGGGAGTTCACTCAAATCCCACTTTTTTTTTCGTAAGCGCTCCCCAGGATTACCAAACTTCTTGGGGGGAAGCCCACTACCGCCTCTTGTTCCAAACCTAGAGACATCCGAAAAACGTAGCTTCATTAGTACCCACCTCAGGTGACAGGGAAGAGGCAGACTTTCTTGCCCTCACTTTCCCACCCATTTTAGCCTCTGACAAAATTGCTGGCATCAACTTCATACTAAGTGTAGTTTTAAATGGCACTAGAGATTCTGGATAGAATAAAAACTAATGGTCTCTGCTCTTGTAGGGAAGTGGTACTCTTTTAAACTTCGAGAGCAAGACTGTGGACAGGGAGAAAAATACACAAGTCCTTCAAATTTACAGCAGCTTCTTGGCCAATTTCCCCGCTTATGCTGGGGCAAGAACTTCTCTGCTAATCTACAAGGGCAAATACTGGGACATCAGGGTCTAGTGTTTAGTTTACTCTCAAGAAAGAACCAGAATAAAGAGCTGTAACCCTCGCCTCTCTAGCCTTCATCTTTATGTTTCACTTTATATCTCCTTTTTCTTCCCAAACTGAACTACTATTCCTGTTTTGAGGCAGACCTTCACTCATCCTGTACTCCCCCCTCAAGCTCACAGCAATCCTCCTGCCTCAGCCTCCTAAAACACTGGGATTATAAATGTGAGCCACCATACCAGGCTCAAATAATATTATTTAGTTACAGAGAGCAAACAAAACAAAAAAATCAATATGTAGGTCATGAGTGTTTGGGGTTTTTCCCTTCTCCCTCCGGCCCAAAGATGCTGGGATTTGAATTCAAGGCCTCTGGAAGAGAGGTCAGTCCTCTAAACTGCTGAGCAATCTTTTGTTTTTTAAATAAGGTTCAAAGCTAGACTGGGTATAGAGCACAAGTAATCCTAGCACTTCAAAGCTGGTGGCAAGGGCAGAGATCAAGGCCAGTATGGTCTAGGAGATCTTGGGTCAAAACAAAACCCCTTCCAAGATTTTTAAATGAAGTCTCATCTTTTAGATACCCTTTACAACAAACAGGTAACCTAACCAGTATGGAGATGGCCACTTGCCAAACCTAAGATGTAAGAAATTAGAAACTACTTTCCCCCAGAGCAATCCTAATAGAACCTCTTTATTTGTCTAAATCTATGTCAGTACTGGGCTTTAAACACCACCACCACCACCACCACCACCTCATTTCCCTTTTTGTTTTCGAGGCAGGGTTTCTCTATATGGCCTTGGCTGTCCTGGAGGCCTCTCTTTCTGCCAGTTTCCAGATTGCTGGGATTAAAGGCACAAGCCACCATGCTCTGCAAGATCTCATTTCCTTATTCCTTGTAAACCACTAGAGCATTGGAGAAAATTCAGTGGTAGCTACTCTTCCTACTAACCCTAGGATTGCCGGGCAGTGGTGGCACACACCTTTAATCCCAGCACTCAGGAGGCAGAGGCAGAGGCAGAGGCAGAGGCAGAGGCAGAGGCAGGTGGATTTCTGAGTTCCAGGACAGCCTGGTCTACAGAGTGAGTTCCAGGACAGCCAGGGCTACACAGAGAAACCCTGTCTCAAAAAACCAAACCAAAAAAAAAAAAAAAAAGAATTTCATTTCAAGACCTGCCAGTATTAGGAAAGGTAGCAGGAACCCCACAAGATACCTCTCTCTTCTGTTAGAACCGGATGTGGTGGCTTCCACCTGTGTTTCTGAACTTGGGACACGGAAACAGTGAGTACACATTCCAGGTCAACTGGGGCAGACTAAGCTACACAGCACCGAAATAAACCCACCCAGCATTGATTTATGGCCAGAAATTGTACCAGATTCATTTCGTATCTACATTCAGTAGGCAGAATTTGGGTGACCAATACCACTGCTAAACCAACACAACTAGAGAGAAAAAGATACAACTGAGTAAACCCACCAAGAAGGTTAAAAGGCCTCAGGCATTTCAGCTCAATACTACAGTGTGAACATGGCCTCTCATTTGACTACTTCACCCCCCTAGCAAATGAAGCAACGAATACAATTCTGAAACAATTCCAAGAAATAGCCAGTTAGTTTTTTTTCTTTCTTTCTTTCTCCCCCAATTTTGCAAGGGCGGCTATCTTAAGAGAGGTTTTACGCCTAACTCAAATGAGGGCAATGTGGCTATGTGTTATTTGCACTGTGCTGTAATCCCAACTGCTTAAATCTCAATGACCTAGGAGACAATAAAGCTTCTACAATTAAGATTTCTTTACAAAGCTTATTCTAACTGAATTGTCCTTTTCTTTCTACTTCTGCCCCTGACTCTGAACTTTGTTAACCATGCCCTTGTTTTGAGACAAGATCTGTGTAGCCCAGGCTAGCTTTGGACTCCAAGCTCCTTACTCAGCCTCTAGTGCTGGGATTACTGGTATGTGCCACCTCAAGGGGTTCTCTTAGTTTCAACAGCTTTGTTACTTTTAAAGACTTTTTTTCCCCCTTCGAGGTAGGGTCTCACTACGTAGTCCTGAAACTCACTATACAGACCAGGCTGGCTTTGAACTCGGAGATCCACCTGTCTTGTCTTTGCCTCCTGAGTCCCTGTGCCACCACAACCAGCTAAGTTTTCATTGTATCCAAATAAAAAGCACCCAGAGTTTATCTAGATGTGAATTGTTTCCATTCTCTTGGTGTCAGAAACAATGTTGGCATAAGTGTATCGATTCCAGGGTACACATTCAAGGATTTCTCTAGCAACACACCACCAAAAGCTTCCTACGTTGACTAATTAAAAAATATATGATACAAAACTTCCTAGCTTAGGCTTCAAAGTCAACCGAATCTTCAAAAGGCAATAAAAAAAAAAAAAAAAAAAAAAAAAGTCACCTGCCCTCCTGGCTCTCCCAACTCCAGCACTTCCCATTCCAATCTGCTTCCACTTAACCAAAATATGACAGGACTTCCCTTCTAGTTTAGAATCAAAAAGGCCTTTCTGACTCCAGTCCTTCTTTAATAGGGGTGGCTAACATAGCGGAAAGAAAACCATCTCAAGGCAGCTTTTCCTAGATTAAACTTGAGCATCCGTGTTCTCCCCTAGACGGACGATGCGGCCGGCTTGCAGGGATCAAATGATCAGCGAGCGGGCCAAGAAAGGAGACAAGGCTGGCCTGCCACTTCCTAGCCAGACCCGCGGTCCGCAGAGGCGCCAGCCCAAGTCTGAGGCCCGCGCACCGCCGCCATTGTACGGCGCGAGCCTGAGGCTCTGCGGGCCACCCCGCCCCCCCGCCTGCACCTCCCCCTTACCCTCCACGGTCCCGGTCACGATCCCGATCCCCAAAGCCGCCTCCGCGCATGGTCCCAAACGGATAAAGATCTGGGAGCGGGGCACGGATGACCGAGCTCGGGAGGGTTTGTGGCTCTGGTCTAGTGATGACCGATGGCGGCGGCGCCTCCGCTGTTGGGGCGGCGGCAGGCGCGGCGCTGTCTCGCTCCGACGCGCTGTCTCCCGGCGCAGACGCCACCGTCGCCGCCTCTCTCGTCGGAGACGGGAGCAAAACTCAGAGAATCGGGGTTGTTAGTACAGTTGGGAGGTCTGGTCACGCTCAAACCGGGCGGTGCCACGGTTTAGGCGTCTCCTTTCCTTCCCAGCAACTGCACAAAATGGCGGCGGTCGCTGAGACTGCTTCAATTTAACGCTACGCACGGCCGAGACGCTACGTAAACAGCGTCTGGAGGGCTCCGCGCGATGCTACAGACATTCTAGGAATCATTTTACGTCGGTGACGGAGATGGGTTCGCTTGTCGGTCCACCTAAATAAAGCAGTGTGCGCAACCGGCGTAGCGTTCTCGCGCCGCCAGCTCTAGAACGTTGGCTGGGGGTGGGGCGAGCCGTCCGCACGACGTAACATTGTTTGCGTCGCTGGCCAGCCCACTATTGCGAGGATGCGCAGTCTTCGTAGCGCATTCTGTTTAGAGAACGGACTTTTCCCAGCATTCCGAGCTCAAACAGCACTTGAGGTCGGCCTTGTGCAGACACAATAGTAGCACTCCATGATGCCTTGGTCAGGCTTCGGGGTCTGTGGGCAGTAGAACCCAGAGACTCTCGAGGTCCTCTTGGTTGGCCTTGGCATCTCGCCCCAATGCCCTGTGTACCCCAAGTTGGCCACACACTCCGGCGCCATTTCCTTCCCGTTACTTTTCGCCGCGCTGGCGCCGCAGCCATGTTGGATGCGTCGTGTCGTTCTCTTCAGCGGGCGACAACCCAGCTGGGCTAAAAGACACCCTGTGTTTCCCGCAGTTCGTGCTGAGGTGCAACTTCCCAAACAAAGTGTTGTCACCTTTCCTCTGGTCTTAGTTGATGCTTCACACAGGGGCCACACCTTCCCAGAGTCCTTCCTGAGGTGGGCGACTTGGACCTCAGCCTCCATTAAACTGTGTGCCTCACAAGGGTCCGAGACTGCAGAAACTGTGGGTTCTACAGGCAAGGGGGAAAGGCAGACTGGGCTAGGCCACGGGTGCCACCCAACCTCCTAGATTACTTTCTTTTGTTTGCCATCCCTGCACACTGCCAAGCCACACAGACTTGGCCATACTTGCTTTACAAAATTGTGAAGTTGCTGTGTTTCTTGAGACCTCTAGGCTCATTTCTACAGATGCGGAGAATGGAGGCCATCAGCCTGGAGGCTGAGACTTGTCTCTTGTTCTGAGTGTTGTTCAGGTTATTGGAAAGCCAGGAGAGTAAAGAGGCTTCTTGAGAAGCTGTTCATTTGTCATTTCAGCCATAGAGACAGTCGTGGAGAGCCAGGCATTGTGCTAGTTGCTGGGACACTGGGGAACCAACACATTCCTTTGTTCAGAGCTTTATTCTCTAGAGATGGAGAGGAGACAGATGAGAAATGTTTATGTTACACCTTTGCTAACTTGGAAAAGAAAATTGTGTGGAGGCTGTGGAAAAGTGCTTGCTGACCATGACTGAAGCCCTGGATTCAATACCCAGCCCCTCCAACAAAAAAACACGGAAGGGAAGCCAGGGCTTCCTTTAATCCCAGCACTCAGGAGGCAGAGGTAGGGAGATCTCTTGAGTTAAAGACCAGCCTGGTCTACAGAGTGAGTTCCAGAACAGCCAGAGCTACACAAGCCCTGTCATCAAAACCAACCAACCAACCAACAAACAACAACAACAACAAACAGACAAGAAAGGGGCTAGAGACAACTGGAGTAAATGGGACGACATTGGGTATTCTCAGAGAACATCCCCATCTATCAAATGACATTTGAACTGAGGTCTCAACTATGATCCTTGCTGCCAGAGGGAAGATCAATTATGCAAAGCCTGGGTCCAAGGACCTGGAGGCCACAAAGAGCTTGGTTTTCTTGAAGGTGGAAATGTCTGTTTTAAAGTAGTGGCATAAAGAAGGACCTCTGACTACAGTGCAGAGAACCAACTGAGAGGCAGCTAGGCAGAAACAGTTAAGAAGCTAGGGAAGGCCCAGTGTAGTGGCTCTTTCCTTTAATCCCCATACTGGAGTGATAGTGATCTCTCTGAGTTCTAGGCCAGTCTGGTCTACATAGTAAGACAGAGCTACAGAATAAGACCCTTTGGAAGTGGGTGGGTAGTGTAATCCAGGCAAGAGATGGTAGGACTTGGTACAGGTTAATACCGCTGGGTTGGAGAGAAATGGTTCAATTGTGTGGCTGGAGCCAATGATTTGCTGATGGTTGGGATATGGAGAACTGAAGCATCAAGGATGAGTAAGTGTTCCCTAGAAGACAATGGATAATGTCTGGAGGTGTTAACTGAACTTGGGGTCACAGTCTACACCCTAAGAAGTTAGGCACCGTGATGGTTTGTACATTCTTGGACCAGGGAGTGGCACTATTAGGAAGTGTGGCCCTGTTGGAGTAGGTGTGTCACTGTGGGCTTAAGACCCTCACCCTAGCTGCCTGGAAGTCAGTATTCTACTAGCAGCCTTCAGATGAAGATGTAGACCTCTCAGCTCCTCCTGCACCATGCCTGCCTGGATGCTGCCATGCTCCCGCCTTGATGATAATGGACTGAACCTCTGAACCTGTAAGCCAGCCCTCATTAAATGTTGTCCTTATAAGAGTTGCCTTGGTCATGATGTCTGTTCACAGCAGTAAAACCCTAACTAAGACAGGCAACTATCCCCAAGAAATCAAGAGAGTCAAATTAATAGTACAAAAGGAAGATGCATTCAGTGTGGCCACGTTGGGAAGAAACACTTGAGAGCTCACTGAATTTCTATGTCCTTTCCTACCTAACCACATTGAATATATCTGTTTTCTGCATTTGCTGCTTCTTTTTAACCACAGTTTGTACCCCTGAGAAGTAAATCCGGGTAACCGGCATTCTTACTGTCATGACTTGGGAAAGGAGGGAGACATCTAGAGAATGAAGGCCAGAGATGCTGATCCCCTTCCAGTGTGCTCTGTCAGCACCCAGATAAAGTCTGTCTATAATTTATTTGCATTGGCATTTTGCTTGCATGCATATCTTTGTGAGGGTGTCAGGTCTCCAGAACTAGAGTTACAGACAGGTGTGAGCTGCCATGAGGGTGCTGGGAACTGAATCTGGATCCTCTTGGAAGAGCAGCCAATGCTCTTAACTCCTGAGCCCCTGGGTCAAATATTGTGATATGAGAGCAGTCAGCTGACGGATATTGAGCACCAGGGGTTGGGAATGTGGCTCAGTTGCTAGTCTGCTTGCCTAGCATGCATGACACCCTGGTTCTATTGGCACACTACAAAAATATGGTGTCATGCATGCCTGCAATCCCAGCAACTGAGAAGTGGAATGTTTTGGGAAATATTAAAAAATGGAACCCGCACGTTCCTGCACTTGTGCCCTGCTACTGCCCCAGCGGGCTGGCTGGCGATGCACTGGTAGGCAATGGCTGACCTGTTTTTATCTCGTAGAGATTCTGAGTCAGTGGTCCAAAATCTCTCCACCAAGCTTGCTAGGTTCCCACTGGCAGGTTGATACCATGCTAGCCCCAACCTTCAAATTCCCCACAACCTTTGTGGTGCACATCAGGCAAACCCAGGCTTTGCTGCCTTATCTTTCTCTCTTGAACCCAGATGAGCCACTTTGTGAAGGAAAACGCAACACAAACTTAGTTCAGAAACAATGGTGACTCAGTCTCTGGGTGCAACTGATAGGCTCCCCGGGCGATGCGCAACCCCAATGACCGTCCAAGGCGCCAGCTTGATGCAATGAGCATAAGGCTTTATTCGGGACACCAACGCGCGCTGGGGCTCAACACTGTCCTCACGCAGGAGAGTCGTGTGGAGCCCCGAACAGCAGAAATGCTCAGCTTTTAAGCTCAAAAACCCACAGGCGGGGTGGGGGTCTGGGGTTAGGAACTTTCCATTAGTGGTGGAGTTTAATTGGCTCAGGCCAGGTGTCTGGGGCAATAGCAGGCTGGCGGTCATCCTTGGAATCGTTAGGGAGGGGACTTCTCAGAAATGTCTGCATGTTCAGAACATCTGGCAATCCCCCAAGGACAGGGGTTTAGGTTCTCAAGGAAGGCAGCAGTTTTTTTAAAATTTCCACAGTCTCACAAATTTTACAGTCTCACACAACAACTAAAATCCTAACCTTTTTTTTTTTTTTTTTCCCCCGAGACAGGGTTTCTCTGTGTGGCCCTGGCTGCCCTGGAACTCACTCTGTAGACCAGGCTGGCCTGGAACTCAGAAATCTGCCTGCCTCTGCCTCCCAAGTACTGGGATTAAAAGTGTGTGCCACCACTGCCAGGCTCTAAAATCTTAATCTTGCAAACCTAATTAAATCTAAATCCTCCGGAGGTGAATCCTGAGGGACACTTGTCCTCACACTGTCTCCGTCCAAAAGAGACACACACACACACACACTCTCTCTCTTTCTCCCCCCCCCCCCAAGTCACCTGAGTAAGTGACTAACTCCTTGTCCGCAGCCCCTCCCAGGAGAATGGAATTAGCATCAAAATACAAACAGCTGCAGGGCTATCCACAACATTGGATGAAGGAAGATCAGAAGTTCTTCAAATTGAATTCAAAGTTAGCCTGGGGCTACAGGAGACCCAATTTTAAAAAGAAAAATCAACAACAACAACAAAAAACAAACAGGCTGGAGAGATGGCTCAGTGGTTAAGAGCACTGACTGCTTCTTCCAGAGGTCCTGAGTTCAATTCCCAGGAACCACATGGTGGCTCACAACCATCTGTAATAGGATCTGATGCCCTCTTCTGGTGTGTTTGAAGACAGTGATGTACTCACATAAAATAAATAAATAAAACACATACAATAAATAAGTAAATCTTATTTTTTTTTAAAAAGATACAGTGCTCATATTCTAAGAGGCAGAAGTTATTTGGACTGTCTTGTCTAATAATAAATGGCTTATAAATTAAGGTAGGCCTCCTGAGCTCTCCTTACATTTTGTTTCCTGTGAATATTTTGTTACTAGATAAAGTCTCTGTCTTCTAGAATCTCAGCATCCTTGTCTTCATAAAGCTTATATTTGTCATCTGATTCCTTCTACCCTTTAAAAAAATGAGATTTGAGGTTCCCTGGCAGATAAGGTTTTTTATTATTATTATTATTATTATTATTATTATTATTATTATTATTATTATTA
>JADRCH010000174.1:1235950-1248907 GCA_019843965.1 Rhynchomys soricoides
TATTATTATTATTATTATTATTATTATTATTATTATTATTATTATTACAAAATGAATCTATAGCATGCATTTCACATTCTTGGTGGCTAGTGAGATGACCTGGAGTAAAAGTGCTTGCCACACAAGTCTGACCAGCTGGACTTCATCCTTGGAACCTGTTTTAGATAGGGTTTTACTAAGTAAACAGACGCCATGACCAAGGCAACTCTTATATGGACATTTAATTGGGGCTGGCTTACAGGTTTAGAAGTTCAGTCCATTATCATTAAGGCAGAGCATGGCAGTGTCTGGGCAGGCATGGTGGAGGAGGAGCTGAGAGTTCTACATCTTCATCTGAAGGCCACTAGGAGAAGACTGTCTTCCAGGAAGCTAGGATGAGGATCTTAAAGCCCATACACAGTGACTCACCTACTCCAACGGGGCCACACCTCCTAATAGTGCCACTCCCTGGGCCAAGTATATATAAACCATCACAGAACCCAACTAAAAAGCTTGATGGAGTGGTTCTCATCTGAAATCCCAGATTACACCTCACCTCCTAAGTTGAGATATGGGAGGCAAAGAGACAGTGTCGTCCAGACATTCAAAAGCTGGGTACCCTAGAGTGTGTAGTGAGCCAGAGAGGAGAAAGCCTTCCCTTTGACCTCCACACACGTGACTATGTAGAACCTGTGCTGATACATCATACACAATAATAAAAATTGTAAAAAAAAAAATGCATTTTACATTCGTTGAATTTTCATCCAGAAAATGATTGGAGAGATCGCTCAGTGGTTAAGAGTACACATTACTCTGGCAGAGAACCCAAGTTTGGTTCTTAGCACCCACATAAAGATGCTCACAACAGTCTGAGGATAACTCTAGTTCCAGGAAATCTAATGCCCTCTTTTAGCTTCCTCAGACACTTGTGCTTGAATGTGCTACTCACATACAAACACATACACCTGTAATTAAAAATTAAATATTTTAAAATATGGTTCAATTTTATATTATTTTAAAAGTTTATTTTTTAAAAATCTGCGTGTGTGTGTGTGTGTGTGTGTATGAGTGTGTTGTACACATGAAAGCAGTATCTACAGAGACCAGAAGAGGGCACCAGATCCACTGGAGCTGGAGTTACAGACAGTTGTGAATTGTCTGATGTGGGTGCTAGGAACTGAACTTTGATCTTCTGGAAGAACAGTACCTATTCTTAACTGATGAGCCATCTGGCCAGTGCTAAAGCTTTTTTTTTTTTTTTTTGTAAACATAGAGTTCTACTCAATAAAGAGGTCAGAGACCAAGGAAACCAAACTCTTGGAATTAGTGAAAACATGCTTAGCTCAGTCTACCTCCCCTTAAAAAACCTAGGAAACAACTGCTGTGTGCTCACACTGTTTAAGGGATGTGTTAAGAGTTTTCACTATTTTAGTTCATTGGTTAATCCAACAAAACAATAGGATCTCTTAAATGCATGCTGGGAAAAACCAGTGGACTACCACTCAGGGAAGAGTCTCATGTATAGTATTTAATAGCTGTTAGCTGTGACCATCTCTCCACTTTACGAATGAGAAGGCTGAGAACCGGGTTACACAGCTAATCCAGAGTCACACATTTAGTACATAGAATTGTAAGGCGTTCAACAGCAGCCGTTGCCTAAGAACTCTAGATGCCTGTGGCTCTCCCAAGTTGATTACACACTGTCTCCAGATACTGTTCATTGTCTCCAAGGGGACACCATACCATCCTAGAAGCAAATCTCAGGAAACACCAGTCCACCTCACACTGCTGCTTTCATTCATGGTTTTCTCGTTTGCCTTTGCAGACTCTCCCTGACAACAATACTTTTGCTATTGTCCATGTTTTTTGTCTTATTGTAACAGTAAAATCCATACTCAGACAACTTTCAACCACTAGGAGACATGTTCTTTTTTATCTTATTTGAAAATGATAAGGTTTTATTGTCGAGTTTTTTTGGCTGTTACCATCTGTGGTGGTTTGAAAATGTTTGGTCCAGGGAGTGGCACTATTAGGAGGTGTGGCCTTGTTGGAGTAGGTGTAGCTTTGTTGAAGGAAGTTTGTCATTTTGGGGATGAGCGTTGAGACTCTCCTCCTAGCTGCCTGGAAGTCAGTCTTCTGTTAGCCTTCAGAACAAGATGTAGACTCTCAGCTCCTCTAGCTTGTCTAGTGTCTGCCTGGACACTGCTATGTTTCCTGCCAATAAGCCAGCTCCAAGAAAATGTTGTCCTTTATAAGAGTTGCCTTGGTCATGGTGTCTCTTCACAGAAATAAAACCCAAATTAAGACACCATCTCAGCTGGATCATTGTAATTGCCCCACATCTCCCCCATGCCAGTGTTATTCCTGTACCTGTTCCCTGTGCCTCTTCTACCAGATGACCGTTCCAGCTGCTTTTCCACACTAGCTCCCACCAAGAGCCTGAAATCAGTCATCTTTTTCACTACAAAGGCCATTCATGTGCCTGCCTTGAGCCTACAAAAAGCCAGTGGTGGCCAAGTCTTAAAGCTTCTTGCAAGCTCTGAATATATGTAGTGTTTCACAAAGTCTTCATTTCACAGAATGGATGATGGTAGAGGAAAGGCATGATTTCTCTATTGGGTGTTCTGTCCTGGTGGAAGAGTACCTCAGAGCTCCAGTAGGCACCTTGGCTACCTTGTAGAGGACAGCATGTGGCAGAACATTAGCAGCCTGTAGGCAGTAGAGCAAATGAGGTGGCAGGTTCATGTCCTGAAAACACATTTGAGATCTGGGCACCACTGGTGGCAGAAGTCTGCTCTTCAGCTAGCTTTTCAGTTCCCTGAGCCAATGAATTTCTTGATATGTACATGCTAGTTGGAGTTTCTGTGGATTGCAATCAGGAGTGCTGACTGTTGCAGGATATTTGATCATACTGTGGACTCTGAGATTATGTTGCTTACTGGAAAAACCTGTTTCTAGTTGTGGTGTGGCTCAGCTTTAATCCCTATGGCTGGAATATAGACATACCCTTAGTACACAACTTTAAATCCCAAACAGTGATGGTAATTTTAATTTGTAGTGGGAAGCACCATGTTTGAAAGTGATGTCCAATTGAGTGGCAGACAAAGTGATGAATCAGAGAAAGATTTGACAATAGGATATGCCCAACTCTCATGAGAGGAGAGAGGGAAGAGAGGCAGTGTAAGAGGGAGCAGCACAGAGGAAGAGGAAGAAAGAGGAGGCAGTTTTTACTAGGAGAGTGTTACAGGGACAGATTGAAGAGAGAACAAGTAGGCAAAGGTGAAGACAGAATGACACAGAGAACTTGAAGGAGCCAGAAGATTAGAACAGATTGTTAGAGTTAGTTTGAGGCCAAGGATCAATTGAGAGAGAGAAGTCAGATTGGATCAGTTACCATGAATAGGAGTTTGAGCCAGAACAGCTGAGTTGACCAGCCAGCCAGAGCTCAGAAAGAATGAGAAATGGTGTGCTTATTCAGCAGTAAGTCTCAGAGGCTGAAAACGTCCTAGCCCTAGATTAGATTGTATGGAGGCTAGAAGTTTCCAGGACTAGACCTAGGTTAGCAGACAGAAGCAGTAAGCCTCAGAAACAATTACATCAGGTGAATAAATGATACTGTTTTCTCTGTGTCTCTACCACTGCTACCTATCCTCTAAAATGGGAGCCAGACTTTTTCCTAAACTCTGGAAGGAAAATGACAGAACCCAGTTGCTTTGGTCACAGGTGACAAAGTGAGTGCTGGCTTAGAACAGCTCAAAGTATACCTATTGCTGGCCCAAACACCTACACGGTGTGCTGAGTTCTCGTAAAGTTGACCCTAAATTTCAGTTTCTCTTCTATCTCCACAGGCCCAGTTTCTGTTTTCCCAAGCAGGACACATTATAGCCAAATAGAAAGGATTCTGGTCTGAGCAGCATGTTATAATGAAACAAGGTCTCCTCCCAGAACCGCAGGTGTTTATGTTGAGCCCTGGTTTCTGACCCCACTGCCCACTGCTGAACTAGAAAAAAATTTAAAATGGCAAAATATGTGGGGAGAGGTGGTACATCTCTTTAATGCCAGCATTTGGGAGACAGGGGCAGGCAGATCATAATGAATTCAAGAACAGTCTGGTCTACAAAGGGAGTTCCAAGACAGCCAGGGATGTTACACAGAGAAACTCTGTCTTGAAAAACAAACAGAAGTCAAAATAAAAGGGTCAGAAAGTTCTTTTTAAAGATTATTTTATTATATATAGTGTTCTGCCTGCATGTATGCCTACACACCAGAAGAGGGCACCAGATCTCATTATAGATGGTTATAAGTCACTATGTGGTTGCTGGGAATTGAACTCAGGACCTCTGGAAGAGTAGCCGGCACTCAACCTCTGAGCTACTTCTCCAGCCCCAGGAAGTTTTTTAAAAAAATGCCTATTTAGTAACAAATTCCTTTCCTAGAACAAAACAATGCTTCAGTGTTTGCATGGTAAAATGATTTATTTACATGAATTTGCAGAATGTAGAAAATATGTTCCTAGATGCTTTTGTTCCTGCTTTATTCAGAGGAGCCACTTCTGTGGTTTGACAGGAGAAAAAGGCTGAAGGGCTCTGCCTCCCAGGACCCACATGCTGAGTGCTTTTTGCTGCCCCAGGGAGTCCTGAGGCCTTTGTGGTCGATGATTGACCCTTCCTCCTCTTCTACATTAGGACTTCATGCTAAGGGTCAGTCCGAGTTCTCACCATTTGCTCTCTCATTTTCCTGAGCATTAGTCCCTTCTCCAGTGTCCGCTCCTTGAGGTAGGACCATACCTTATCTACTAGCATGTGGCATCTAAGAACTAGCCAGTAAGTTTCTGAATGGAGAATCAGAAACCTTTAGTCGCAAACACTTTACTTTTTGGATTTTCATGTTAGTTAACACAATATAAAAGATCACTTGTAGAAATTATATATTAGTATTTTAATTTTAAATAGTCTATTTTGAAAACTAGGTTTTATTTTTGACACACACTCAAAACCAATGTTCTTTCACAAAATCTATGATACCTCAGTTCTAGATTTTACATTTATATTAGCTCTAAAATTAAAAAAACCCCACAACTTTGAATTCTCTACTCAAAACATAAAAACATGCCTTTTTTTTGGATACAGTGTCATATAGCCCAGGCCAGTTTTGAACTTACTTTGTAGCTAAAGCTACCTAGGCCTCCCAAATATTGAGATTGCACCATCATGTCCAATTATCACAATACATTTTTAAACAGTTATCTCAACTTGACAAATCAAATGATTTAAAAGTTGGCTTAATGCTTCTCTTTATTATTGTAAGGATGACTGTGAAGGCTGCCATGGTGAGTACAAATAGCTCCTATATACTCTAAACACCCCCCTCATACATCTCTCTCTTGGGAACTGCACACAGCTCCCTAGTCCCAGCACCATAGTCATTGGTGCTGTGTCCCAAAAAATGCTGGATGAGAAGTCTGGGGTTGGGGGGGGACTGATACATCTCTGAGATCCTTTGAATTTCTGTGTGCTCAATGGCTCACTTTGGTAGGCAGAAGGAAGGGCATTGGGTACCCCTTCCCCAATACTTGACAGGCACATTTATGCATACATGTCTATCAAGTAATTCAAGAATATGTACGCGTATTTCTGAATCAACATGCCGTGTGTGTGTGTGTGTGTGTGTGTGTGTGTGTGTGTGTGTGTGTGTGTATAGTTGGTTACATATCAGGAAGGAACTTTTAAGATAAATATAAGCTTTACATCTCTTTTGCTGACTTTCTTTTAATAACACATGGGAAAAAAACCAAACTCTTATTTCAAGATGTAAATTCAAGACTGCTTCCCACTTCTCCAGCCCCTAATAAGCAGCAAGAAGCAGTCTGTACCAATTTCCCACCTACTCCTTGGCATCCCCGATCCCTCCAGCGGTTATTGCGAAGGTGGCTTCGTTTTCAGGCATCTCTGGGCTACAGAATACAAGGGAACAGAAGTTTATAAAAAGCTCTGTTTCTATAAATACTGTGCACATGTCACATTCATCACGTTCCCATCAGTCTGAGTTTCCAGAGACACTGCAGTGCTGGTACAGCTAAATGTGGACTACAGAACTTACCTAGCAGTGTTATCAACCCTCGCAAACATTTGTTAAACAATTTCTATATATAAGGTTTTGAATGTCAAGAAAAATTACTCCCAAACTTGGAAACAGGCAAATTGGGATAAACTGGGTGTTTTTTTCAGGGTAGTTTGAGGCCTGTGGCATAGGTCCTGTGGGGCTTGTCTGACTACTTGGAGGTGCATCTTGCTTCAAAAATGGGAAATGGGATGGATAGGAAAGACCAGTTGGTAGGGTATGTCCCTTGTATCACTTGAAGCTTTAATCCTTAGCATTTCATGAAACCAGGTGTGGTGGTGCATTACTGCAACTTCAACACTCAGGAGGTGGAGGGAGGAAGATCTACATGGAGAGTTTGAGGGCAGCCTGAGCTACATGAAACCCTGTCTCAAAAACAATGTACATGGTGGAAGCACAGGGGCAAGGGCCACATAGCCCTTTACCTGACCATCTTTCTCACCTACTTCAAGCCTTTGGTCAAATGCGACCTTCTCCTTGATGGGGAGATGCTCAGTGGGTATGGTGCTTGCTACACAGGCATGAGGACCTGAGTTTGGAGGAGCCGAAGTAGTACTCACATAAGAGAATCAAGGAATGGCTGTAAGGCCATTCGTGGGCTAGAGAGCTGGCTCAGAGATTCAGAGCCCTTGCTGCTCTTGCAGAGAAGCAGGGTTCAGTTCCCAACACAGTGAACACCCACATAGCTGCTCACAACTGTCTGTTTCTGAGGTCTCTGACGCCCTCTTTTGGCCTCCATAGGTACCAGGGATGCATATGCACATACACATTCAGGCAAACAATCATACACACAATAAAAATAAACAAAAATTTAAAAAGCCATTCATGGAATACTTTGTAAATGGCTACTTGGGCTCAGTTCTAAGTTATGAGAATCCTGCTGAGTTCTCTAGCAGAGCAGCAAGTGCTCTTGACTGTTGAGCTGCCTCTCCATCTGCAGTTTTGATACCTTAGGTTCTGATCTAGTTTTTGCTCTTTTGATACAAGTTGTACATGTCTTTGTTTATTTGCAACAGGGTCTCACTCACTCTCTAGCCCAGGATCATCTGGAACTCACTATGTAGCCTGGGCTGGCCTCACATTAGCAGCAATCCTCCTGTGTCAGCCTCTATGTGCTGAGAGTACAGCAATGAGTCACCACATCTGACTCGAATCAAGTTTATGGAAACTTGCTATGACTAACCTTGTTGACAATTTACTTAATAAATTTACAAGGCTGAGACAGCCTCTTAGGTCAATAAGAATGGTAGGAACTGTTTATCTTAAAGATCTGCAGGAGGCCTGGGTGAGACATACAAATGACTGATCAGGTACTATGTTCATTCATTTGTTAATTTAGTGATTAGTTCTGGTCGACTATGTGTCAAGTCTCAGCTCATTGCAGGGAGATTAGTGAACTAGTCCTTGTTGTGAGGGAGATAGATATAGAGCAAACAGTCAATTATAAGTGAGAATGAACAAAGTACTTGGGTGTAGCTGGTTGTGGTATACAGGCCTTTAATGCTATCACTAGAGAGGCAAAAATCAGGTGGATCTCTGAATTTGATTGAGGCCAGCCTGGTCTACATAGCCAGCTCCAGGACAGCTAAGTAATATATAGTGAGCTTGTCTTAAAAAAACAGTGTTGGGGGTAGTATTTGTGTGGGGCTAGAACGATGACTTAGTGGTTAAGAGCACTTTTCCAAAGGATAGGGGCTGGATTCTCAGCACCCACATGGTGGCTCACAACTGTCCATCTGACTCCAGTCCCAGGGGATCCAATGCTCACTCCTGGCCTCTGAGGGCACTAGGTACCCATGGGGCACACAGACATGCAGGCAAAACACAACACACACACACACAACTTACTGCATAGCCCAGGCTGGTCTCAAATTTGCAACAATTCTCCTGCCTCACCACCCATTCCTACGTGCTGGGCTTACACCCACTCCCAGCTATTTATTAATTTCTTTTTGAGATACTATTGTACTATGATGACCACTCTGGCCTATAATTTACAATCTTTTGCTTTAGCCTCTTGAGCTGAGGTTATAGATGTGTACCACCATACCTGATTTAAGAAAGCGATGTCTACACTGGCATCTAAAAAGGAATGGTGTTAACCTGGACAACCAAGAAAGAAGAACTTGTTCTTGTATTGTGTATTTCCCTAGACCCTAGCAGTCCTCAGCCAAAGTAGGCATGATGTCATTGCTTGCTTCACTACATGCTCTGGAATGTCAGAGGTTGATAAATATGACTACAGAACCCCAAGTCCCCAGTACAGAGTGCAAGGAGGTACTTCCTGATCAATGACATAATATTTGAGAAGGAAATTCAAGAAAACAGTATCTGTCAGGGAGTAAGTATAATCTCTCGGAGGTAGTAATTCTGTTTAAAGGCACACGCACAGGATCTGAAGAAGAACAAAGAAACACATACCTGTCATAAATCTTGGCAATCCTCAGTTCTCCTCTTCCCTTGCGCAAGCTTATTCTAGTTGTTGAAGCGTGAGCCAGAATGTGTCCACCAATGGGTTTTTTGGGATCAGCCTGGAAGCTGAATCAACAAAACACTTCTTCAGGTTTCATTTGGATATACAGTGGTACTTTGTAAGGAAGAGGCAAATGGGATGGCAGGATGGTGTGGTAGTATATTCTGTCTGTCTGTCTGTCTGTCTCCTCTCTCTGCGTATGTACAGATTTCAGAGGCCAAACTCTGATATGCCTTAGAGGCAAGGCTGGATGGCCAGTGAACCTGAGACTGGCCTGTCTCCACCTCCCAGCACTGATATTACAAACTTTCGACATTCTGACTGGCTTTGTATGTAGGCATTGGAGATTAAACTCAGGACCTCATGCTTTGATAGCAAATACTTTACAGTTGAGCTTTCTCCCTAGCTCCCAGATCTGTAATTTAAAACAAACAAGAGAGGCTTATATGCAAACTGTGGAAGGCAGTGTTTAAAAGTACTAGCCCATTGCCATCTAGTTTAGGCTTATGAGAGTCCCTTACAATCAGTTCCTCTTTTGTTGTTTTGGTTTGGTTTGGTTTGGTTTTTCGAGACAGGGTTTCTCTGTGTAGCCCTGGCTGTCCTGGAACTCACTCTGTAGACCAGAGGGAGTGCTGGCTTCGAACTCAGAAATCCGCCTGCCTCTGTCTCCCAAGTGCTGGGATTAAAGGCGTGTGCCACCACTGCCGGACTTTATTTTGTTTTTTTGAGACTAGGTTTTGTAGCTCAGATTAGCTAGAAGCTAATTCATAATCCTTCTGCCTTAGTCACTTGACTACTGCTGTGAACTACCATACCAGCATATAATTCATGTTCTGTTTGAATTTTAAAAAATAAATTACTATTGAAGATTGGGTTAGAATATTTGCCTACAATGTTTAAGGCCCTGGGCTCAGTCCCTAGCACACACACACAAAAAATCAATAAATGATTATTTTAAAAGTACAAACAAGGGCTAGGGATATAGGTAGAGTGCTTGCCTAGTATTTCCAAGACCCTGGGTTCAACTCCCAGGATCACTGAGGGGAAGAGCGAGAGGGGGGAGAGAGAGAAGAAAAAATAAAACATTCATTATCTTAGCATACCAGTGCAGTTGAGGTTAAAAACTGTCCTTAAAAACTATAAATACTGGATTCATTTATTCATTAACTCATTTATTAGGAATATTTACTAATGGTGTATGTGCCAAGCACTACTTTAGTCTAATGACTAAGAATTATCTAAGCTAGGCAGTTGGAAGGCTGAGGCAGAAGTATTCAAAGTTCAAGGCAAGCCTGGGCTATATGGAGAATAAATAAACTGACAAATACTCCAGACTTTCTCCTTGAGGCTTAGGAATTAAAAGCGACTTGTGATCTCCTCCCTTCCCTCTTCTTCTGTAACGCTGTGGGTAGAACCCAGGGTCTCACATATACTAGGCAAGTGTTTACTACTAAGCTACATCCTTATTCCAGAGAGCCTTTAAAATTTTTTTTTATTATTTTCTGTGTATGAGAGCCTTGCTGTCATCTGTGCACCACATGTGCTGGTCCTTGAGGAGGTGGTGAGCCTCCATGTAGGTGCTGGGAATCAAACCAAGGTCCTTTGCAACAACAGCAAATGCTCTTAATGACTGAGCTCCAGTTATCAGAGAGCCTGTTTCTTGCTCATTAATTGTATGGTGGAGTCCTTCAATGTTATACATACTATGAAGGCACAGTGAGAAAAATATTGGAAATACTTTTATTGTTGTTGTCCATAGTTTCTCTAAATATGGATATTTACGGAATAAAATCTTGAAAGCTAGGTGTAGTGGTATGTGCCTGTAATTCTAATTCTGGGGAGGTGGAAGCTTCCTGAAGTTTGCTGGTCAACCAGTCTAGCTGAATTGGTAAGCTCCAGGTTCAGTGAGAGACCCTGTCCCAAAATTGAGGTGGAAAGCAGCTGAGGAAGGCATCTAATGGTCAACTTCTAGCCTGCACACACATGTGCACACATATATGCACACACATGCAAGCACACTTACCCATCACACAAATATGTGTATATATACAAAACAGTAAGCACTTAACTGTGTGTAGTCATTGTGATTCAAAACTTCTAACAGCAAAGAAGTTACAAATACTATTGATATTCACCTTGAGAGATACTTGAGGACTAACACTCCCAATGCCAAAAAGTAAATATTTTTTCTTTTAAATGAGAGCAAGAGAGAGAGAGAGAGAGAGAGAGAGAGAGAGAGAGAGAGTGTGCCAGGCAGTTGGTGGCACCTAGAACTTGGGAGGCAGAGGCAGGAGGATCTTTGAGTTGAGTTTAAGGTCAGCCTGGTCTACAGAGTGAGTTCCAGGACAGCCAAAGCTACACAAAAAAAACAGGTTTCAAAGAAACAACAACAACAATAACAACAAAAACCAAACCCAAACCAAAATGAAACAAAAAGGGGGGGTTATTTAATAATTTTGAAAACTATGTGTATGTGGGTATGTGTACACGGTATAGTTGTCCATGCAGGTAAAAAGCATCAGGTCCCCAGGAGCTGGAGTTACAGCCAGTTGTGAGCCACCTGAAGTGTGTACTGGGATCCTAAGCCAATTTTTCTGTAAAAGCAGTATGTGCTCTAGCCCACTAAGTCATATCTCTAGCCCTGAAAAAATGTCATAATAACCCTAATGTCAGTGCTTCCAAAAGATCCTAGTCATAAAAGACTTCAACAAAGTACCAGCATATTGAATTTAGCAGCATACAGAAAGGAGTATATACTGTGATCATGTAGAATTAATCCCAGGAATGGAAGGGTAGTGGTTCATTAAAGCGATCAACGACATACTATATTAGAAGGATGAAGAAAAATCTTAGCATGAGTAACAACTGGTAAAAAACATAGACTCAATAGTCACCAGTAAAGGAAAGTGAGCATAAATAGCTTCTATTTGATTAGAATAATTCATGACATGATGCAATTTCTTAACTCTGGGAAAACACAGTTCAAGTCACTATAAATTGTGCTTGCTCCATGTCAGTGCTCGGGCTTTGGGGTTCTTTAACTTTAAGCCTTGGTGTAATGAGGATGTGGCTGACTGGTGTAAGAGTAAGTATGTAGTCTATAGGTTGGTAAGAAACACGCTCTCTGAAGACAAAACTGCTAGGACTGACGACAGTTCTGAGGATAGACCAGAGTTGCATACCTGGAACTGTATAATCTAATTATTTATCATGTTTGTTTGTGATTGCCACAGGCAGATGTGAGCTACCTAATGTGTGTGCCACAAACAGAACTCCAGTCCCTTAGAAGAGCAGGAAGTGCTTCTAACTGCTGAGCTATCTTTCCAACCCCACAAGAACAGCTTTTGGGGTCTAGAGAGATGGCTCAGTGGTTAAGAGCAGTAGCTGCTCTTCCAGAGGTCCTGAGTTCAATTCACAGCAACCACATGGTGGCTCACAACCATCTATAACTGTAGTCCCATGGGATCCAATGCCCTCTTCTGGTGTGCAAATGTTCATGCATGCATATACATAAATAAATCTCAAAAAAAAAAAAAAAAAAAGAACACCAAAAGAAATTTTGGTGAAATTGTATGAAGAAGTAGCCAGCTAGTGAGGCTACCAACAGTCAAGAAGTCAGAGGCTGGATGATCTATCAGGATACAGAATAGGGAAGAAAACAGGACATCTCAGTTGGATGAGCCAGCTCTACAGTGTTTATAGGTCATATGGCCAGTGGGTGGTTCTTCATGGTCTCACAGGAACCCTATCCTGTACAGAGATGGTTAGAGGGGTTGATAGCATTCTAATCTGAGCTCTGAGCTCTGAATTGGCAACAATGATTTATGCATCTTTTTTGAATATGTTCATTTGTGTGTGTGTGTGTGTGTGTGCGCGCACGTGCGTGCATGCGATTGTGAATGTGCAGAGGCCAGAAGAGGGTGCTCTCTATCATTCACCACTTATTTCTTTGAGACAGTATCTCTCCCTAAACCCGGGCTTCTTTTACTTGGTTAGGAGGGTAGTCAGCAAACCCAGTGAACTTCCTGCCTCTACCCCCTTATCGCTGAGGCTAGGCTTACGTGGGATATCTGGCTTATTATGTGAGTGCTGGGATCTAAACTCTAGTTCTTATAATTGTACAATATGCACCCCTAACACTACACTATCTCTCCAGCCCCTGATTTATTTATATTCTGCCTTTCGTACTATTATTCACTAATTTATTTATTTATTTGTTTGTTTGTTTTGAGACAGGGTTTCTCTGTGCAGCCCTGGCTGTCCTGGAACTCACTCTGTAGACCAGGCTGGCCTCATCAAACTCAGCGATCCACCTGCCTCTGCCCCCTGAGTGCTAGGATTAAAAGTGTACGCCACCACCATTTGGCTAATTAAAAAAAAAAAAA
>JADRCH010000174.1:1249801-1308548 GCA_019843965.1 Rhynchomys soricoides
ACACCTCCATGTAACTCCTCTTACACCTCCATGTAACTCCTCTTACATCTTGATGCAACTCCTCTTATACCTGATGCCTTTGCACGTAATTTTACCTCTGAAATGAAAGGCTCTTTCCCTACCAGGTTTACTCAGGCAGTTCTCACTCATCCCTCAGGTGCCTCCTTCTGGGAACCTGAAGCTCTGTGGTCTCCTGCCATTGAGTGTATTTTTCTATTAAAGCATACTCCTGGCCAGGGGTAGAGTGCTTATCTATCATGTGCAAAGCACCCTAGCATCACAAAGGGAAAGAGAAAGCATCATTCACTGTTAATCTAAATAATCCTATTCATCTAATGTCTAGACAAGTGTGTGCCGCACGAAGGTCTTTCATGAGCACTGCAATGAACACAGAGAAGATAATTTGGCTCTCCCTGGTCGAGGACTTTCTGGACACACGCTTGCAACTTATCTTCAAAGAAACTATAGACCAAAGATAGTTTGGAAGAATTTCTAGTAGAAAGGCAAATATAAAGCTGGGCATGGTGACATACACCTTGAATCCCATCACTCTAGAGGCAAAGGTAGAGGCAGAGGCAAGTGGATCTCTGAGAGTTCAAAGCCAGCCTGCTTTATATAGGGAGTTCCAGGATGGCTGGGGCTATATAGTGAGAACCTCTTTCAAAGATAAAATAAAATAAATAAAAATTAAAAACTAAAGGAAAATATTTTAAAAAGACAATTTTCAAGCTCTCCCAGTTGAAGTAATCCCCCTGCTGACTGTTCTAGAAACCTGCCCACAAGAAGCAGTGGAGCTTCTAGATAAATGGTCAAGATCTTTTTTTTTTTTTTGCTTTTGTTTTTGTTTTAGCAAATTGCTGTTACTAATGTGACTTTCTACCCACCATGGAAAGAGCTTTTACTGCCTGTCCTTGATGGCTCCAGGTGAAGGTCTGAGCATTAACAATGCCATCTCCAAAGGCAGAAAAGCTCTATGGGAAAATTACTACAGGCTATTCAAAGAGGTTGTGAACTACAAAATGTTATCAAAATGACTCAAACTTTGAGATCATATTTAATCAAAATAGCCTATAAAATATCAACAGCCTTAGCTTTGATAGAATTAATTCAAATTTTGTTTGCTTTGTCAACAATTCTGTGCATAACTGCATATGGAAGTTTTAGCCCTTAATATTTATTATATAGGCCATCAACACGTGACAATGTAATAAAAGATACAAAATCCCATCCAGCAAAATGAACATATGTACACATATATAAATTTTTATGTAAGTTTAGGAGTGCCATTGAACCAAGATTTACTGCGTCCTCACTTGAAAGACATTCTTTTAAGTCATTTATATGTCACTTTGCTTGGATTTCAGATTTAGTTATAATTTGGATTAAAATTTGGATTGTGCTAGAGGTCTATGTATAGGGAGCATGCACTCACTGGTCACATGAACTTCAAATATAGCTCAATTTTTCTTATCAGACTAGTCCTCTGTCTTTTGCTGAGTCTTATGAACTGGCTTTAATGAATCCTGAGAGAAAGATTCATTGACCCAATCACACTATTGAGACCTGTTCCTTTTAACATAACTGTAGCCATTTTACATTCCGTCTCCATTTTGCTCATAAGGTAAAATTAAGTTCAGGTTTTCAGACTCCACTTCCCAGAAGTAATTATCCATGGCTGACACTGAAGAATGATACTAATAAGCCAAGAAGTTATGGTTGACTTACTTATGTTCTGCTATCTCAATGTTCTGAAAGTCCCCTATTCTGCACCCATCCATCACCCCTCTTACCTTATTCAGGACAATCAGCTTAAAGGTTAGCTGATAATACTGTCTAGTTAACCAAAATGTTGGACTGCTCCCCTCCTTGCCTTTTAAACTTTCGAACCGGTTTTTTCCTATAAAAACAAGCCAACTTTCAGGACAGATGAGTACCACAATTAGGTACCTGAGTCCTTTTAATGGTCCTGAACGTTCGGTCTTAGAGTGTTCACTCAATAAACTATTCTTGCTTAATTGAGATCAGTGTTCATATGGTTTGTGTGGCGATTCCTGAGCCCCAACACACAGCTCTACTTAAATGCTGAGGGCCCTGAACAGGGCCTCTCTGTTGGTCATTTCACTAGTATAGGTGTATCTGTGCAAAGTCTCTGAGTGACAACATGCTAGTTTTCCCTTAGGCAGGCATTGCCCTTATGTGTTGTGTGGTTTATGGGCTTTAGAATTAGACCTGAGTTCAAAGACTGGTTTGTCAGCTCTGCGGCCTCAGGAAAACTATTTAACTATTCTGTTTCTGATTCTTCATCATAATGGTACCAATTGGAAGGACAATTTTAAGATTAAGATGAAATATTTCAGGTAAAGTCTTAGTGACTACTGTTCTAATCTAATCTTAGTGATCTGCTGCTCTAACCTCGACTCAGATATTTACTACCAATTTTATAGTAAAATGGAGAGTGGGGTGGATTCCTGACCTTTTAGGACTGCTGTGAGGACTCAAGATAAAGATATTATAAATAGCTTATTGGGAGCCGCCCTATACCAGGAACCAAGGCTGCTCATTTATACACATTAGCTCTACCATGTCAGCAAACTTACCACATAAGATATCCTCAATAAATAGCAATTATTACCTAATTAAACATTTCAGTTTAAACAGTCATATTTCAATGAAACATAGTCTAAGAAATGTTTCTTTAAGTGTTTGCACTTCCTGACTACTGCAGCAGTCACAGGCTTGAAGTGACATATAAGGAGGTGGCATAGCAGCCTGCATTCTTCCAGAGGGCTTTAATTTACATCTATTTCTGACCAAGTTAACAGCATCAGAAAACCTCCCACGTCCCTCCTATAGCCTTTTACATTTTCTTCTCCTCTCATTTCCTCTTTTCTGTGGAGAATGAGGGAGCAGGTGGGGGTAGATATTAGGAATAAGGAGGAACAGAAAGAGATCTCCCCACTTTGGTTGAACAGGACATGGCATATTCAATAATTCTGGTCTCCCAGCTCCAAGTTAGCTGAGGTCGTGAAAACCAGATAGACTATAAGAACACAGTGAGACTAAGAAGCATTAGCTTCTTTTCTTTCTTGTTTGTATTTGTTGTTATTATTATTGTGGTGGTGGTGATGGTGAAGGAAAGGACTCAACCCAAAGACCTGTGCATGCTAGGTATGCTGGCTAGTTTTATTTCAACTTGACACAAGTTAAAGTCATCTGAGAAGAAGGATCCTCAGTAAGAAAATACTGTCATAAGATCAGGTGTATACTGGGTGTGGTGGTGCACACTTTTAACACCAGAATTTGGGAGGCAGAGGCAGGCAGATCTCTGAGTGCAGGGTCAGCCTGGTCTACAGAGTGAGTTCCAGTAGTAGTTGTTGTTATTGTTAAGTAATACATCCTTTTTGTCTGCTCCCAAATTATGCACGCATTAAAATAGTTCCCCCCTTCATCTTTTGAAATTGGAATTCTTGTTTGGTGGGGTGGGGTGGGATGGGGAGAAGTTCAACCACATATTGAGACTGGCTTCATAGAAAGCACAGGAAGGTCAACAGAGGGAGGTACATCAGGGTCACATAAGAATTACATAAGATTATACAGAAAAGATTCTGGTGCATGGTAAGTAATTAGTAAATATAAGCTCTCTTAATTGAGGCATGGGAGAGTGAAAAGAAGAATGGATTTCAAATAATCTAAACATTTTGCATAAGGTCACTATGCTAGTGACCATAAACATATTACTTCCTCATTTAAGTTGACAATGTTAAGTCATAGGTTGACATGCTTAATGAGTGAGCGATACATCCACAAGACTGCAAATATTCTGGATGGTTTTTTATTTAAGAATCACAGACACAACAGAAATATGTGGTGACATCATGGTCTCCTTTGCTGCTTATTTGCCCTGGTGTGCAGCTTATCAGGCCCATCCTCTGACTTGTATTCCTAGGACCCCTAGGCTGCATTGTTCCAACCCTAGAGTCTAAATCTGTAGCCTCATCGAGGAGTCTATGCTCTGCTGTATCATACAGTAGCTCCTTGCCTCTATAAGCTTGTTCTTTTTTAAAACGATGTACCATCAAGTATAATGCATGGGATACAAGCCTCAATTATTGTCAGTGGACTTGGGGATTCATACCAATTATAGTGATATTTCTCTGACAGGCTCCAGGAGAGCTGAGCTTGGAGTTCCTCAACACCAAGAAACAAAGGTTTTTTTTTTTTTTTTTTTTTTTTTTTTTTTTTTTTTTTTTTTTTTTTGGTGTTTCGAGACAGGGTTTCTCCGTGTAGCCCTGGCTGTCCTGGAACTCACTCTGTAGACCTGGCTGGCCATGAACTCAGAAATCCGCCTGCCTCTGCCTCCTGAGTGCTAGGATTAAAGGCGTGCACCACCAATGCCCTGCAAAGATATTTTCTTTAGGGGAGGGTTTCTAATAGCATTGGAGATCCATTAGTTTAAAACTGTCCCCATTTTTTCATTTAGATGTGGTAATTTGTGCTTTACGTGAAGACATGTATTTAATCTGTACTGTTATAATTTAATATACTTCAGAACACACTAATTACAATGAGCCTCGTTTCCTTACAGCTTGGCTAGGTGGAAGAGACTTCTCGCAGCAGACTTAAAGACTATGCTTTGTTACCTTTGCTGGCCCTCTGCTTGGATCTCTTCACTACAGACTGTTCTCCCTCCCTCTCCAGTAATTTTCCCTTCTAGCACCTCTCAAGTCTTCCTTCACTGTCTTACCAGAGTAATTTCAAGATGGTTTTACTCTTTTTGAAACTTTTTACAAATACAAGAGAAAAGAACCTCTATCTGACCTAATCTCTTTTGCCTTGTAACTCAAGAGTGACAGTTGGGCCTCCTCAGTGCTCCCTCCCCACACCTGAAGAGAGAACAGTGCTCTTTAACGTGTTCTGTTTTATCTGAATGCAACCCACTTCCTCCCTCTGAGCCAATGAGTCATTTTCTCTTTTTAAAGCAAGCCTTTAAAACCTTCTATTTCTCGTTAGTTTAAAATTAATCTCTATGTGAAGTACTTCATGTCCTGTATACAAAAGACACTCACTCCATAGAGAAAAGATTGCTTTAAGCATTCAAGGACTACTAGACTACAGATGATGTGATAGGGGACACACCAAGACTTTAAAATATTGAGTTAAATAGCTAAACAGATACCATTTATCTTTCTCTTTTATTGAGACAAAGGTTTTTGTTTTAGTTTGCTAATGAATTCACAAGCTCTTGTTACCTCAGGTTTTCAATAATATTTGAACTAATGAATAGTTTCTCCTCAATCTTTTATTTTTTGAAAGGGAGAGGAATTGAACCTAAGTCTTTCCACATTGCTAACCACACATCCTACCACTAAGCTATACTTTTAGTTCCCTCAGTATTTTAACTTTCTTTTGACTATTTACAGAGTTAACTTTTTTTCTTCATTAGTTTTTCCCCTTTAGCTAAGTAGAAAATACTCATAAAACGAATTGAAGGGTAAAAGATAAATCAAAATGCAAAAGATGCAGCAGTGTGCTATGGCAAGTTTTTAAATGACAGGATGGCTGGAGAGGCAGCTCAGTGGTGGAGAGCACTGGCTGTCTTGCAGACCTGGATGTGGTGCCCAGCACCCACATGGTGGCTGACAACTACTTACATCTCCAGTTCCAGGGAGTCTGGCACTGTCTTCTGGCTCCACCTGGCACCAAGAATACATGTGTGGCACATACTTATATGCAGGCACTCAAACAGGCACTTTTAAATAAAAGTGAATGGATAAATAAATAAATAAATAAATGTGCCCGAAGAGAGGCACATTCATTTCAGCACAGCTTAGAGAATTTTGTACTGTTATTAAGTACCTGCTAGTATATATGTTTATGTCTCATTTTATATGCACATAATTGAAGCATTGCCTTGGTTTAAAGTAAAATCACAGGTGCTAAAATAAACGGTGAAAGCTGATTGCAAAACATACTACATAGTGTGAGCATCACCCACACATTACTAAATTTCGAAGAGATGTTTTTGTGTCTTTACTAATGAAGAACTCTCACAAACACCACTTCTCTCAAACACTAGTTGGCTGGATTTTTTTTTTTTTAAGATCCCTGAGTATGAGAATTCTGTATGACTGCAGGTGACTCCCACAGGCTCTTTTTTTTAAGATTTATTTATTTGTTTGTTGTTTATTTATGTATATGAGTACATTGTCGCTGTCTTTAGATACACCAGAAAAGGGGATCAGATCCCATTACAGATGGTTGTGAGCCATCATGTGGTTGCTGGGAATTGTACTCAGGTTCTCTGAAAGAGCAGTCAGTGCTCTTAACCCCAGAGCCATCTCTCTAGACAAGTTGGCTGGATTTTTTGTTTTGTTTAGTTTTGTTTTAGACAGAGCCTCACTACATAGATGACCCAGCTGACCTTGAACTTACAAAGATCTATTTGCCTCCTCCTAAGTGCTGGGATTAAAGGTATGCATCACCATACTTGACTCAAGAATCTTGGGTTTTGGTTGTTGATTTTTGCTTTTTGGAGACAAGATCTCACTGTACAGTTTTGTCTGGCCCAGAACTTGCTACCTAAGCTAGGCTGGCCTCAAACTCATAGAGATCTGCCTCTTGAGTGCTAGGTTTATAGGTGTGTACCACCATGCTTGGCCAAATTTAACATCTTAAAATAATGAGGCAAACTGCCATGCTGTGCCTTTTAATATGATACACTGAGAAGGTATAATATCACTTAGGTAGTTTTCCTATAAAAAGTATTTTACATTTAAAAATGAGAAAAGCTGGGCAGTGGTGGCGCACGCCTTTAATCCCAGCACTTGGGAGGCAGAGGCAGGTGGCTTTCTGAGTTCGAGGCCAGCCTGATCTACAGAGTGAGTTCCAGGACAGCCAGGGATATACAGAGAAACCCTGTCTTGAAAAAACCAAAAATAAATAAATAAATAAATAAATAACGAATAAAAATAAAAATAAAATAATGAGATAAAACAATCAGGGACGTCTAGAGGGCTCAGCAAATAGTCACCTGCCACAAAGCCTGACAGAGTTTAATATGCAGAATTCACATGGGGAAAGAGGGAGCTTACTTCTACAAGTTGTGTGTGTGTGTGTGTGTGTGTGTGTGTGTGTGTACGCAAAGACAAAAAACAATTTTTAAATGTTTTAAAAAATTTTAAGCAACTTCAAATTGAGAGATACTGAAAATAGTTGGCTTGCTGTTCAAAAATGTTAATGTCATAAAGGGCTGAAAAGATGGGCCCTCAGCTAAGAATGC
Organism: Rhynchomys soricoides; assembly: GCA_019843965.1. Taxonomy (NCBI): domain Eukaryota; kingdom Metazoa; phylum Chordata; class Mammalia; order Rodentia; family Muridae; genus Rhynchomys; species Rhynchomys soricoides. The sequence continues at coordinate 1,257,081 of JADRCH010000174.1, forward strand.
ATACTGCTCTTAAAAAAGCACCTGAGGCCAGGCAGTGGTGGCTCACGCCTTTAATCCTAGCACTTGGGAGGCAGAGACAGCCTGGTCTACAGAGTGAGTTCCAGGACAGCCAGGGCTACACAGAGAAACCCTGTCTCAAAAAAACCAAAAAAAAAAAAAGATAAACCTTTAAAAAAAAAATTAAACCAAATATCACTGTCATAAAAGTTTAACAAGGCCAAGGAGCTATTTTGATTAAAAGAGACTATAGGCACTCAACAAATACATATATAGCATGCCTTCTGTTGAGGACCATGAGCCTAAAACAACTGTTCATGATTATAATGAACATTGTCAGAACAACTAGAGAAAGGTGGATATTAGATAGCGTCGCCGTCGGTGTTAATTGTTCTGTGATTATGAAGGAGAGTGCTCCTGCTCTCAGAAGACATATGCTGAAGTATTAAGTGGTGAGCTGCTAACATCTACAAATAACACCCAACAATCAGAGAAAAGCACACAGCTCTCAAATGCTTCACACAAATACGGTATGTCAATATATCCTTATGGGCTGGCTTTGCGTCAACTTGACACAAGCTGGAGTTTTCACAGAGAAAGGAGCTTCAGGTGAGGAAATGCCTCCATGAGATCCAGCAGTAAGGCATTTTCTCAATTAGTGATCAAGGGGGGAGGGCCCCTTGTGGGTGGTGCCATCCCTGGGCTGGTAGTCTTGGGTTCTATAAGAAAGCAAGCTGAGCAAGCCGGGAGAAGCAAGCCAGTAAGAAACATCCCTCCATGGCCTCTGCATCAGCTCCTGCTTCCTGACCTGCTTGAGTTCCAGTCCTGACTTTCACTAGTGATGAAAAGCAATATGGAAACGTTAAGCGGAATAAACCCTTTCCTCCCCAACTTGCTTCTTGGACGTGATGTCTGTACAGGAATAGAAACCCTGACTAAGATAATATCTCAACACATGACTGTATGTACATAGAAAAAATATTTCACAGATATGCATGCTAGCATGCATGTACATGAGAGAATGTCCGAGTTAGGCTTCTATTGCTGTGAAGAGACACCATGCTCACAGCAGTTCTTATAAAGGACAACAGTTTTAGAGGGTTAGTCTATTAATATCATGGCAGGAAACATGGCGGCATGCAGGCAGACATGGTGCTGAAGAAAGGAGCTGAGAGTTCTATGTCTGGATCTGCAGGCAGCAGAAGGAGACTGTGTACAGCACTGGGCATAGTTTGAGCACAGGAAACCTCAAAGCCCACACCCACAGTTGATACACTTCCTCAAACAAGGCCACACCTCCTAATAGTGCCACTCCAGTTGCCCAAAATGCAAACGTGAGTCTATGGTAGCCATACCTATTCAAACCACGAGGGGGTGGGGGGAGAGGGAGGGAGAGAGAGAGGGAGAGAGGGAGGGAGGGAGAGAATGTGTTCCAAGGATACAATAACCACTGGTAAACCTAAGTGAATGCAGCATGTATATTCATTATGCTAATCTGAAGTTTTTTCCCTGCTTAAAAAGTTTTCTGAGTAAAATGTAGAAAAGCATTTGGAAGTTATTATGAACTCAGGGCTATTCGACTCATACCCAAACCTTCTGGATAGGGATACAAACCTTCCTTTGAATTTTATGCTTTCACAATCTTATTTTAGTTCTCTTTGCTTTGCTATTCTTGCCATCTTTCAGAGAACCATTGTACTCTTGTATGTGGGCAAATACTTCAGTAAATTCTGAATATGCTTTGTATGACTGACATTGTTTCCATGAGCAGCAGACTTCTCTTGTGTTTTTTCAAAAAGATGTCTCTTGTATATTTAATCAAAAGCCTATTTTTTGTTTTTAGTATAGCAGCCTTTCAATGTTTCTAGAATGTAAGCTTTTATCTGCCTAAGATCATTTTTTCTTTTTGATTTATTTTACATGTATGAGTATTTTGCTTTTATGTATGCATGTATGTATGTACGTATGTATGTACACTACGCATATGCCTGGTGCATACAGAGGTCAGAAGGTGTTGGACTCCTTGGGACTGGCATTATGAATAGTTGTGGGCCACCATGTAGGTGCTGGGATTCAAACCCAAGTCTTCTGCAAAAACAGTGTCCTTAACTACTGCATCATCTTTCAAGCCCCTGAGACCTTTTTCTTGTCTTTCAGTACTCATTTGTCTTAGACTAGAACGGGGCCCCTAGTACTGATTAAAATGCTCCTTCTATAAGGAATACAGAAAAAAATAGGTCTTAAATAACAAATAAATTCCATGTGCAGTTAGTTATGAAGTAACAGCATGCTGTGTAATGAAGTGATCTACAATACATGTACCCACATCAAGGCTGATTATTATTGTTGCTGTTTTTAGATGAGGCTTCATGACATAGCCCAATCTGATTTTGAGTTCTCCATCCTCCTATGATCATCTCCCAAGTGCTAGGATAACAGGCATGTGATATCACACACAGATAAGGTTGGTTATTTCTAAGTGATTTTATTCTACATAGTAACTTTTTGATAGTAATCTCTATAAATACAAAACAATGGCTTACGTCATAGTTGCTCCGGGATCCGCAGTCATTTGATTGGTCATAAAAACAGCAACATTATATTCTGCATCAAAAAATAAAATTAAGAAACTAAGAGAAGGGCAATAAAATACAAAGTTCATTGTTGAGACTTCAGTTTAGGAACATTACACCATGAGTTTATTTTTATAAACAAGCTTTTGTTCCTATTGGGTTTTGTTTTGTTTTGAGACAGGGTTTCTCTGTGTAGCCCTGGCTGCCCTAGAACCCACTCTGTAGACCAGGCTGGCCTCAAATCAGAGATCTTCTTGCTTTAGTCTCCTAAGTGCTGGGATCAAAGGTGTGTGCCATCATGCCCGGCTTCATTAATAATAAAAATTACTTAAAGTCATCATCATTATTATTTCTAGCAGAATCACTTTTAGTTTAAATAATTGTATTCACATGAAAGTAATTTAAAAATGTTATGTTTCTGATATCCTTCTGCGCTTCTCTGCAAAACATACAATAGCAAACAGAGTCAACAAATGCTATGTGACAGTGTCATTTAATTTTAAAAATCTACCTTCTGAGATTTTTTGGAGTCGTGACAACATCTGGGCCAATTTTTGCTGGCGTTCAGCCAATTCCCCACGGCCACTGAAGTCCACTCGAAATAGTGCCATTATTGAGTCAATGATCTGCATGGGAGTAACATAAAACCAAACATTCATTTTAAAATTAGAGGAAGATGCCTATTTAAACAGAATATCAGAATAATATGCTAAATAGCTCTGCCAGTGAACATTATTTAAAACTCATACCAATAGTTTGAAAATGCCAGCTTCTTCGTGAAACTTGGCTGCTACATAATCAAGTAGCTCCATCTGATGTTCACCTGATGGGAAAGAAAGAGAAAATGTCACAAAAGCCGGAAGCAGAGGCCATGCTCACATGTGTGTCTTTGGGTGCCAGGCAGATAGACCTCTTCTTTTCTCCTATTTACCACTTTACTAACTAGGACTGCATACTCTGTGTGACCATATGTGGCAAACAGTACCTTAGACAAAAAGATATTGTTCTAGGGAGCTTTAGTTCAATGCTGTACTACATACCTAGAGTATGGAAAACCCTGAGTTCAATGCCAGCATCAAATAGGAGAAATAGCTGATTCTCTACATTTCCAAAACAAAAAATAAAAAATTTGAAGGCATTGAGTACCTTGAGAACTGAACAGATGATAATATTTGAAGAGTAATTTGCAGAAAATTTAAGGAAAACAGGAAAAACAGGTGAAAATGTTGTATCATCAAATGGTCAACTAGTGTTGCAAACCTTCCCATAACTCAACATAATGCAACTGCACAGGGCTCTTACTAGTATAGGCACGTGCATAGAGCACATTGTCCAGTACTGCATCATGGTCTACGTTGAAGCGATCAGCAATGTCCCGAAGGCGATCTGGACGGCTGGAGTGTGCCAAGATTAAGGATCCAATAAACCAATTCCAAAGAATGTTTAGATAACTACAAAATGTAGAACTGTCAAGCAAGTAGAGCAATTGAGACATAACAGTGCAAAGACATTCTGTATGCTGCTAATTACTTAAGAAACTGCCAGAGGTGTTGTTTTCCATAACTGTTTCAACATGCAGTATGGTAAATCAGAAATTAAATATTAAGGTATACAATTTTTAAAATAAGTTTAGAAGCTTGTTGTGATGTCTTCATTTTATAATGACATTGACAGAGTTTTGGCAAATAACTTAGGATTATGCTACAGAAGGGTTAAAATAAAAAAAAACTAGAAACTAAGGTTTGTGAGTCTCTTTTGTTCTCAGCTCTATAAAAATAGACCTATTCTAGAACACTAATGTCATGAGTTATATTCGAATCACTTCAAATTCTTCATTGGCTCAAAATGAAATAGTTTAGCATTCCACTAATAAAATGTGGCAAAAAAATTGATAAACTTAACTACATTGAGGGTCAAAAGGTAACCCCCAGGGTCTAAAAGGGAATGATGAAAGGAGGATATTTTTTGTTTTGTTTTATTTTGGCTTTTATATACCTTCTAAAGGAGTTGGTAACTTTCTGAAATTAGAAAGTTCCGATGAAAGCAAATCCCTATACTCCCAAAGGTGGAAGATGTCAATAACCACTAACTGGGAAGCTACAGAAAGTAATTCCACTTTATTTTCTGGTCCTTAGCGAATAACAATGTTACAAGTGAAATGAAGAAACAAATCCTGCCTGTCTGCAGTTTCACTTCACTCTTGTTTTCATTGCTCATAAAACACTATTAGTTGCTGTGAAACAAGGCCATTCTTTTAAAATCTTATTTATTTATGTGTTTATTTATTTTGGGTTTTGGTTGGTTGGTTTGGTTTGAGACAAAGTTTTCTCTATGTAACCCTGGCTGTCCTGGAACTCACTCCGTAGACCAAGCTGGCCTCAAACTTGGAGATTTGCCTGCCTGTGCCTCCTGAGTGCTTCAATTAAAGGTGTACACTACCACCACCAGGTTTATCTTTCTTTTTTAACTCCACTGTTAAGTATTAAAACCCTTGCACATCCTAGGCTAGAGGCAACAAAAGTATCATTCATGTCAGCTTCTACAAACCATGGATTCTATCTAAACAGGAGTTTAAGAATTGGGCTTAAACTGAGGGGAAATATAAATCAATCTACAAGTGACCATATTAACCCATTAATAGTAGAAAGCACAAAGAGTCATAAGAATCTATGCCCTAGGTAAACTTAAAACATACAAAGACAAAACAGAAATGTAAGAAAAATAACAAAAGACAGCAGTATAGGTTGAGAAACTCCAAGAGAACATTTCCCTCCTGAATTTCCCTTAGCTCCTAACTATTCTCTTCCTGTCCTGATAAAATCCAGATTGTTAATTAGCAAGAGCCACTCCTCCTCTCTGCAGTCATTCTTTCTACACTGAGCAGAGCGCCACCGAGCCCCTCTTCAGACCGCTCTAACACCCTCCCCCCTTCCCAACTTAGAAGGGTCCTTCATGGACTTCCCATGACCAGGGTTCGCATCATTCTGAAATCTTTCTTGGCTTGTTTTTCTTTCACGGGAGTGTTTCTTATAATCCATTCTACAATAGTTCTAGAAGACCAAGAGTTTCTGAATTGGGTAATTACAGAAATTCAGAAAGATCAGGCCTTGATATGAGAGGTTTAACCACTTGTGTGATTCAGTAAGACATGAAAATAGAAGGAGAAAATCCCCTGTAGGATGGAAAGCAACACATGGATTTCGATATGCCCAGCCACAGAGCAAAGGCATTTCAGACATGAAAAACAGTCTGTTTTTGCAGCTCTGATCACCAGCCTGAAAGCAGTATTTAAGGTGATACAGCAAAACAAAAGCTCTGGGGATATAAGAACCCTTGATGACAGCACAAAAACCTTTGTAGCCCAAAGAATGTTAACGTACAACATTTTCCAATTTTTAACAACAAAGCATATTTAGCACAACATTCTCATCTCTTTGCCTCTAGTTTTGACAACAGTGAGAAATAAGCCTGGTGAAGCAGGCTGGGCTTCACTGTGACTTGCTTTAATGAAGCTGTGCAAATCTTACAACTTCTGAACCTGGTATCTCCTCAAATCACTATTTCCATCCAATTTACACATTGCATCCTTCACTTGCTGCTTCCTTGCAAGATGCTTCCATCATCCCAGACTCCACTGTAAATGTTCCCTGGAACCAATTCTCAACTCCAGTAATCTCATTCTTCACATTCGCTTGCCTTCTGAAGACTTCCTTCTTCCTCTGACTATACTTTCGTTTTAGTCCTTTTCATAAAAACAAACACACATCAACGTTCTCTCTACTCTATAACTCATCCACATCTCTGACTCTACCTTTCCTCAGAGTTTCCCATTGCCATCTGTACCGCCTCATGCTCTTCATGTTCAACACACTGCCAAGAAACACTGGTTGTCCTCAGTACCACTCCACTCAGGCCATGCTTCTCAAGCCGCTCTCCTTTGTCTGCAGTCCCTTGCTAATGTTTTCTGTTCTGTTCTTTTCCTTTATTTGCTTGCTTTTTGAGACAAGGTTTCTCTGCATAGCCCTGGCTGTCCTAGAACTCACTCTGTAGACAAGGCTAGCCTTGAACTCAAAGATCAGCCTGCCTCTGCCTTCCTGAGTGTATACCACCACACCCAGATTCTTTTGGTTCTTATTGCTTCTAACCTAGGTAAAAAAAACTCCCATTTTCCTCAATTTTTGAAAAAATATCTAATTGATACTCATCATCTGGTTTCAAAGCCCTTTATACCTTAGACCCAAAACACCTTTCTGGATGACTATTCTAGAATTCTTTTATATCAATTAAACTGCCATGTCCTCTGTGACCCAAACAGCTCTGGCCCTTTCCTTCTGTACGCTTAAGCTCTTTAAGTCTTTCCCTCTACTTGAGGCAAAATCTTTGGATATGAAGTTTAAGAATGATTAAGATACAATTTTATCTCGAGTATTTTGTCACTTCATCAAATTATGTGCAGGTATAGATAAGTAAATCAAACGGTGATGTGAGCACTTGGTCAACACTGCTGTCCCCTTGGTTTTTGTCATTATCATTGGTTTTCAGGATCACTACAAAACCCATATATCAATGCACTCTCTTTTGTAGCAATATTGTTCTGCAACACTGCCTTAGGACTTGTTTAAATAAAAGGGTTACAAAGTATTTTCTGTATCAATGAAGATAATCTTTCCTCCTGAGTAGCCGCCTGCTCCTGGAAGTTGAGCTGTAACTAGGGAACAATAAAAAATTAATATTAACAGGAATGAACTTTGCAGAAATAAATACATAAATAAACATTACTTTTACGTTGGCTGCAACTCTAGTAAAACTAGCAAAGAACAATTACCCACTGGCTTCTAAAAAGATTGCTATATTTCCACTTCAGTAACCAGTAGTAAAATGAGTACTTTGGCAGGGTGTGGTGGTTTGAATAGTAATGGCCCCCACAGACTCATGTGTCTGAATGTTTGGCAATAGGGAGTGGCACTATTAGGAGGTTTGGCTTTGTTGGAGTAGGTGTAGCCAGCCTTGTTGGAGAAGAGTGTCACTGAGAGGTGGGCTTTGAGGTCATATATGCTCAAGCTATGCCCAGTGTGGTACACAAATGCCTTCTGATGCCTGCAATCAAAATGTAGAACTTTCAACTCAAGCACTATGTCTGCCTGCAGGCCACTATGCTTCATGCCACCATGATAATGGACCAAACCTCTGAAAATGGTAAGCCAGCCTCAATTAAATGTTTTCTTTTATAAGAGTTGCCATGATCACAGTATCTCTTCACAGGAATAAAACTCTATGACTCAGGATAATAATTCAACTGAGAATTTCAACTTCTCTCACAATGAGAAATATTTGCCAAAGTCAATTCTCTCAAATAAATGGAATTAGAATTTAAATGGTACTAATTTTACTTTCATAACATATAGTTTATGCTAAATAACTTACTTTAGTTACCTTTCAATTGCTGTCAATATTTAAATGCATTTACTTTGCACATGTATGTATGAATGTGTGTACTGTAGGCATTTCTACCTATTCCTATGTGTGTGCACATATATGTCCATTTTTTTTGGTTTTTCAAGACAGGGTTTCTCTGTGTAGCCCTGGCTGTCCTGGAACTCACTCTGTAGACCAGGCTGGCCTCGAACTCAGAAATCCGCCTGTCTCTGCCTCCCGAGTGCTGAGATTAAAGGCGTGCACCACCACTGCCCCGCTGACCTTTTTTTTTTTTTTGGTTTTTCGAAACAGGGTTTCTCTGTATAGCCCTGGCTGTCCTGGGACTCACTATATAGACCATCTCCACAGACATGCCTTTGCATCATGTGCCCCTAAAATAAATGAATATATAAGTAAATATAGTTTGGGGGTTTTGTTTGGTTTGAGACAAGGTCTTACTATATAGCTCTGGCTGAACTGAAACTTGCTGTGTAGACTCAAACTCACAGAGCGCTGCCTGCCTCTTCCTCCTAGGTGCTGGGGATTAAAGGTGTGTGCCACCAGACCCAGGGAGACAGCATCTCTTACTGAACCTGGAACTTGCTGATTTTGTAGTCTGGCTGGCCAGCAAAGCCCAGAAGTCATCCTCTCAGTATCCCCAGCACTGGGATTATATGTATGTGTTGCAGTGCCCCAGCATTGTACAAAAGTGCTACAGATGCAAACTCAAGTTCTCACAATTCATGTGGCAAGCACTTTTTCAACTGAGCCATTTCCCCAGCCCAAGCATTTGCTTTATTTTTTTTTCCCCTAAGGCAAGTTCTCATGCATTCTAGACTGGCATCTAACCTACTTACTATGAAGCTAAGGATAACCTCGAACTCTGATCCACCTCTATATAAGATTATATAGATTTAGGATGGTTTATATAGGGCTGGGGATTGAACCCAGGGCTTCATGTATGCTAGACACATCTCTATCAACTGAACTACACACCCAACTCATATGTATTATCCCGCAGTAGTTAACATAAAGAGTTATTTCATACTACACACACACACACGTTATTTCACTTACTTTTCAAAATCCCCCCAAGAGTTGTCACTGTCATTATTTCAGTTTTACTGTAAGGACAGTTGTACTGGCTAGTTTTGTGTAAACTTGACACTAGCTGAACTTATCACAAAGGAGCTTCAGTTGAGAAAATGCCTCCATGAGATCCAACTGTAAGGCATTTTCTCAATTAGTGATGAAGGGGGGAGGGCCCCTCGTGAGTGATACCATCTGTGAGCTGGTAGTCTTGGGTTCTATAAGAAAGCCAGCCGAGCAAGCCAGGAGAAGCAAGCAAGCCAGTAAGCAGCATTCCTCCTTGGCCTCTGCATCAGCTCCTGCTCCTTGACCTGCTTGAGTCCCAGTCCTGACTTCCTTTCATGATGAACAGCAGCATGGAAGTGTAAGCTGAATAAATCCTTTCCTCCCCAACTTGCATCTTGGTCATGATGTTTGTGCAGGAATAGAAACCCTGACTAAGACAAGTTTTACTGTGAGGACAGTCAAAAGGTAAAACAACTTGCCCACAGTTACCAGCTATCAGTAGTAGAGCCAAGACATTTTGATTCTAGAATACAGCCTACTTTTAACTTTTTTCTTGTGTTTGTGTGTTGGGCTAGCTTATATATATTCATATTCACATGTGTTAGGGTACACATCAGAACCTCTTTTACTCACTTTTCCATGTTCCTTTTACTTAAGTGAAAGAAATACAAATAGAATCATGAATAAGGAATTTATTGTTTTAGAAAAAATTATATATTTACTTCTTTTAAAAATTTATTTTTGCCAGATGTGGTGGTGCATGTCTTTAGACCCATCACTTGAGAGGCAAAGCAGGCAGATCTCTCTGTGAGTTTGAGGTGAGCCTGGTCTACACAGCAAGGTTCAGTTTAGCTAGAGCTACCTAGATAGTAAGACCCTGTCTCAAAAAACCAACCAACCAAAAACCCCCAAATTATATTTACTTATATATTTATTTATTTTAGGGACACATGATGCAATGGCACATCTGTGAAGGTCAGAGGACAACTTGTAGGAGCTGTCTCTCTCTTTCCACCATGTGGGTTCTAGGGATCAAGCTCAGTTTCTCAGGCTTGGAAGCAAATGCCTTTACCCACTGAGCCATCTTGATAGGCCCCAAATTTAATTTTACTCCTCTTTTGACAGAATGCACCCCATAGACAGTACTCTAGTCTTCAATAAATTCTATTTTCACACTGTTTTTTTTTTTAAAGTCAGAAAATATCGATAGGTAGAAATTGACAGGCTAGGTGCCCCTCCTGCCAATCCATTCATAAACTACTTACCTTCTCTGTACTTCCACTCAGATGTTCCTAGTACAGACTGACAACACTACCTCAGCACACAGTCCAAAACCATCTGTGTAGCAATGGACTGTTTGCATAACCTCTTGAGAGTTTGTTTCCTTGAAAAATTGATAAGATTGCATACAATCATGCAGGCAGCAGAGCTCTGGTAAGTGAATGTTCTATCACTGCTGTATTGCTGATTTTAGCATGTGTTCTTACCACAGAGGGTATGAGACAGCTGAGTTTTTCCAGTACGAAATTCTGTGAAATATAGAAAAAGGAACTTTTAGAAAAGTTTTATTGTTTAGATATTTTCACTAAACAAACAAGCAAAGATAACACTGCATATGGCTAGAAATGTTGTTTAGTGGTAGAGCACTTGTCTAAAAGCCCAAGGTTCCAGATTCAATCTCCAGTACTCCACAGATCTCACTGCTTTCTAACTGTCAGAACTCACTCTTAAAGGGCCTCCTGCCACAAAAGGATACCACATGTATGAATACCAAAAGTGAGAGACAAAAAAATTCATCTTCCCCAACAAAACTGGTTAGGTTTCAGACTTGACCACAGAAAGATCAGTCAGGCTCCCTCACTGTGCTGAGACCCTCAAGGAAAAGCTGATGTGATCCTGAATAGTGACATCCCTAGTTGCCAGCAGAAGCAAATGTTCTCCATAGGAAAACTTCCCTACTAAACTTGGGTCCACTGAACTCTCAGTTTAAATTTTTTAAAAGTTTATAAGTGGACTGGAGAGATGGCTCAGAGGTTGAAAGCACTGACTGCTCTTCTAGAGGTCCTGAGTTCAATTCCCAGAACCCACATGGTGGCTCACAACCATCTGTAATGAGATCTGGTGCCCTCTTCTGGTGTGCAGGCAGAACACTGTGTACATAACAAATCTTTTTTAAAAAACTCATAAGCAATATACAATAAGAGAAATTGCTAATATTGAGTCAGTAAAAGTAATAAAAATGAAATTTACTTCTTCAAGTCAATAGAAATAGTAACAAAAACCATTTGGTTCTCTAAGAGTACAAATATTGGATTGTCAAGATTCCACATGTAAAATGGCTATACATGGATTATTTGTAAAAATAAGTTACAGGCTAGTCAGGACCACACAGTAAGACCCTGTATGTACACACACACACACACACACACAAGCATGCACTTGTGTATACATCATATTATATATGCTATAAACTGAGAAAAAATATCTCCTATATTCCTGGAATATGTATTGCCTAAACAAAAGAACAGCCTTATTATTCAATTATCTTTTGAGGGACTAGAGAAAAAAAATGCAATTTCTTTCTATAGTAACCAGAGATAAGAGGAACAAAAATGTCCATAAGAAATATGCTGATGTTAGTATACATTTTTATTTTAGCTTGGAATGACCCTGCATTATAGTAACTGACACTTCGTCAGAAGTCCCCAAGTAGGAATGTGTTTATTATTTCTCACATACCCACACATACCACTCCACAGTAAGCCGTCCAGGCCCCACCTACCTCCAAAAGCTTCTGTCATTGCCATACTTTCGATGCCACCTCCTAGTAATTTACTGAAAACAGATAAAGCATTGGTAACGGAGTATAAATACAGGTGTCAAGGAAGAAGGTGGACTGGGTGCAGTGGCCACACGCATCTAATCCCAGCACTAAAGAGGTAGAGGCAGGAGGACCTCTGTGAGTTCAAGGTCAGCTTGGTCTACATAGTGAGTTCCAGGACAGCCAGGGCTCTGTAGAGAGACCCTGTCTCAAAAAATAAACCAACAAAAGAGATTAAATGTGTATAATTAGTAACATATCATCTGTCTATCTATACAAGAAGAACAGGAATTCATAGTTGAAAGAAATGACACTAACTGGGCTGGAGAGATGGCTCAGCGGTTAAGAGCACTGGCTGTTCTTCCAGAGGTCCTGAGTTCAATTCCCAGCAACCACATGGTGGCTCACAGCCATCTGTAATGGGATCTGATGCCCTCTTCTGGTGTGTCTGAAGACAGCGACAGTGTGTGTGTATGTATATAGTATTACAAAAAGAAAAGAAATGACACTAACTATTTAGATCACAGGTTCTACTGTGAAAGGGCAGGCAGATAAACAAAGCAATTTATAAGCCCTGTTCTTACTTCTGAGTACCAATAGTAAAAAAGTTAGTAAGGCATTAGGTTCATTATTTTTTTTTTATTGGAATTAAAGGATTTGTTTTATTTTGTGATTCTAGGGATAAAATCAGTGTTTTGTACATACTAAGAAAGCCTGAATTACACACCATATAATTGTCTTGTTACTAATCAAGTTTCTCAAACTGTACATAGATAGTATTTCTAAAATTAACTGAATATTCAATATTTTTTGAGACATGGTCTCTCTATTTAGTCATTATATAGATCAAGCTGGCCTCAAACTCACAGAGATCCATCTGCCTCTGCCTCCTGAGTGCTGGGATTAAAAGTGTGAGTTATCAGCCACCATGTGGGTGCTGGGTATTAAACCTAGCCCTCTGGAAGAGCAGCAAGTGCTCTTTACCACTGAGCCATCTCTCTAACCCCTTTTCTTAATTGAAATCAGCGGAGTCCTCATTAAGTTTGTGGATAACTTCCAAAATGCATCAATTTGAATTTAAATTGCTGTCTTACTTAGATAAATATAAATCTATTCTCTTAAGGCTTTGTCTGATTTGTGATTGCATTCCCAAAGACATGCTAATAGAAACTACAGAAGCTTTTTAAGTATTCCTACCAGGTCTCAGTACAGCAATACATACTTACTGCATTTAATGAATGGATGAATGAGACCATAACTTCTTTAGTTCTTCTCATAGAGAACATTAAATACATTAAAATATTGTATTACCAATTAAATATATGCTGTCAAAACCTGGCAGTTGTTCTTCTACCTGCTAACATTCTATGTAATATCTTTCTTAGGGTTTCTACAGCTATCATAAAACACCACAACCAAAAGCAACTTGGAGAGGAAAGGGTTTATTTCATCTTATAACTGCCCCCAACTCCTTTCTGTCTGGCTTTTTGAGATAAGGTTTCTTGTGTAGCTCTGCCTGTGCTGGAACTCACTATGTAGATCAGGCTAATCTAGAATTTACAGAGATCCTCCTGATTCTACCTCCCCTGTGCTAGTTATCCCTAAGTCAGTTGGAAAAATTGAGCTCTCTGAGAAGATGACTGATGGCAAAGAATGAATAGTTTCAGGTACCGTAGTGGTGATATGATGGTGATAAAAATGAGTGTGCACTTAGCATTCACTTGGGTCTAATATGTAGCTTAAACTTGGAAGCTTCAGCCTTTGGTCCTAAATCTGTCCCTCCTGCAAGTCCCTTATTTGGGATCTATAGTTTGCTGATCTTCAGACCTAAAACCTAGGCATCATCTTTGCTAACCCCAACTACGCCCTCATTATACTACATTAGCCAACCCTGCCTGTTCTGCTATTAAAAAAGTAAACCACCTGGCTTCTTTCATAAATATATCACAATTATAGACTGGGGGGAGGGAGAGATAAGTCTTGGAGAAAATCTATAAATTAACTATTATAAAAAATAAAAATAAAGCTAAACTCAGTTGCCCCAGCTGTTTGGAAGCAGAAAGGTCACTTGAGCTGCTATATTTAACAGCAGTCAGGGTAATCTAATAAGACCTAGTTTTTAAAAAAAGATGAAATATTTGGAAGAAAACACATTAAATCAATTTGGGGAAAAATGACAACACATGTCAGAAGTCATAAGAATAAATGAAAAGGGATTGCTGAGGAGTAAGACCTACAAGACCTAAGAAAATTCAAATCTCCTAAAATATTCAATCTAACAACTGATTTTTATTTATTTATTTATTTTTCGAGACAGGGTTTCTCTGTGTAGCCCTGGCTGTCCTGGAACTCACTCTGTAGACCAAGCTGGCCTCGAACTCAGAAATCTGCCTGCCTCTGCCTCCCAAGTGCTGGGATTAAAGGCATGCACCACCACTGCCCGGCTAACAACTGATTTTTAAATAAACCCAAAGTGAGATATGAAATTTTCTTCATCAATGAAGATGGAGAAGAAGGAAATGTAAGTAGACTTTTCAGGTCATAGACAAATAAAGGCTAAATTAGAAATGACTTATGAGTGTGACTTTCTTGTAAGAAATGTAATTTGTTCCCTAAAGCAGCCTAAAATTTGCCTCACCTTCACTTTGGAACAAAACACTACAAACTCCTTCACAGGGGGAAGCTACTTCTACCTACAATAGTGGAAATTATGATGAGATTCAGGAAAAGATACATGGACTCCAAAGGTTGTACTTAGTGGTGATAAAAACTGAGATACATACTCAAATTCCTGACTCCCAGTAGTGATATGGAAAATCATCTTCCTCTTTTCGCTGTACTGAAATGCAGTTAGGAATCCTGGTTCCTACAGAAAGACATCAGAGAAGTCCAAGCATACAGTATAGGGTGATTGGAATGCCGTTGCCTCCCAGCAATACACCCCATGCTCATTCATCAAGGTCATCACTTGTGCACGCTCTTCTTTGAAGATTGAATCAGAACATGGATGAAAACATAGGCTTGGGGCTAGAGAGACGACTCAGTGGTTAAGAGCTCTTGTTTCTCTTCCAGAGGACCTGGGTTCAGTTCCTAGCATCTACGTGGTAGCTCACAACCATCTGCAACATCAAATGCCCTCTTCTGTTCTACATGGATGCTGCACGCACATAGTATACATACATATGTACAAAACACTCATACATATAAAATAAATTTTTTTTTTTAAAAAAAAAGGCCTTAGTGTCATCTCACATTCTCTCTCTCTCTCTCTCTCTCTCTCTCTCTCTCTCTCTCTCTCTTTTCGAGACAGGGTTTCCTGTAACCCTGGCTGTCCTGGAACTCACTCTGTAGACCAAGCTGGCCTTGAACTCAGAAATCTGCCTGCCTCTGCCTCCCAAGTGCTGAGATTAAAGGCATGAGCCACCACTGCCCGTCTTCACATTCTCATTAAGTCACATGATAATAGGTATGACACAATTCAGCATGGATCTAATATAGATAATAATTTTGTGTCTTTAGAGGATAGCCTCTAAAGACAATAGAGAATAAATGGAAAAGGCTCATGGCACAAAACAAAAACAGTATTTTACTGAATGATTCAATTGATGGCATTCAATAGCATCATTTTTCCCTGAGCTCTAGACATTTCAAGGATCCCAGAAACTGTAGTTTTCACTATTCATGGCTTTACATGGCAGATGCATCCTTATTTGCTGACTTAACAAGCTACAGCTGAAGTAGTGATGAACAGTGAAAACAGACAAATGCAGTTATTTTTCTTTATTGGTCCATGCTCTTATCAGTGGCTAAGCCCAGGCCCAGCTTTAGCCAAGAAAGGATAAGCTCTGGATGCATATAAGGTGTTCTTTTGTTTTTCCTTGAATAACAAAATTTATGCCTGGGAAGATGGCTTAGTGAGTAAGAACACTTGCTATGCAGGCAAGAAAACCTGAGTTCAAATTCCCAGCAACTATGTTAAGCTAGGTATGGCTGTTTGTGCTTGTAATCCCAGCCTTGGGGAATGGAGAGAGTTGGCTCCCAGGAGCTCAACTGGCCAGCCAGCGTAGCCAAAACTAAACCTCAGATTCTGTTAGAGACCTTGTCTCAAAAACAAGAGGGAATAATAGAGGAAGACATTGGATGCCTCTAAATACACAAGCCATAGGTACATGTACCCACATACTAACACATGTACATATAACACACACACACACACACACACACACACACATGAAATTTAGGGGCTGGGGAAATAGTTCAGTCATTAAACTTTTGCTTTGCAAACACAAAGACCTAAGTTCAGTCCCCAGAATTCATGTAAAGAAAGCAATAAGTTAGCCAGGAGGTGGTGGTACACACCTTTAATCCCAGCACTTGGGGCCGGGTGGGGGTGGGGAAAGCAGGTGGATCTCTGTGAGTTTTCGGCCAGCCTGGTCTACAGAGTGAGTTCCAAGACAGCCAGAGCTACACAAAGAAACCCTGTCTTGAAAAATAAGAAAGATGCCTTTAATCCCAGCACTCAGGAGGCAGAGGCAGGTGGATTTCTGAGTTCGAGGCCAGCCTGGTCTACAGAGTGAGTTCCAGGACAGCCAGGGCTACACAGAGAAACCCTGTCTTGAAAAACCGGAAAAAAAAAAAAAAAAAGAAAGAAGGAAAGAAAGAAAGAAAGAAGGAAAGGAAAGAAGGAAGGAAGCAAGCAAGCAAGCAGGAAGTAGGAGACAGACAAGGTAGATTCTTGGAGCTCACTGTTCAGCCAGCCTAGCCAACTTCATGAGTTCTAGGCCAGTGAGAGACGCCGCCCTCAACAAGAAAACAAAAAACAAACAAACAAACAAAACCCCAAAACAAGTAAATGGTACCTGAGGAACAATATCTAAGGTTTTTACACATATGCATAAACACCAGACCAGCACATACATATAAAATAATGAGATTTAGCTTCTAAAGACAAGAAGACTATGAACAATGGTAAAACAACTCTGGGTAAAAGTGCTTGCTTTGAATTTGACTTGATTTCAATCCCAGATCCTGATTAAAAGAAAGAACCAACTCTACAAAATTGTTCTCTGAATCTATATGCCAAAGGAGAAAATCTCTCCCCTCTAAATCTCACACACACACACACACACACACACACACACACACACTCACAAATTTTTTTTTTTAAATTTTAGCTAGGCGAGGTGGTGTGTACGTTTGATTCCAGCACTTGGGAGGCAGAGGCAGGTGGATCTCCTAGTTCTGAGGCTAGCCTGGTCTGCAGAGTGAGTTCTAGGACAGCCAGGGCTACACAGTGAAACCCTGTCTTGAAAGAACCAAAAACAAACCAAAGTGTAGAAGCTAGAAAGTAATAGTTTCCCAAAACCTGTGTAGTACTATAGAACTTCCTGAGAAATTCTGGCAGTTGCGGAAGTGACTTTGGATACAATACTTTGGTGGGTCTAGAACAAAGCAGTTGGGCCAGGAACACTAGTGGTCACCTGGGTCCTCTCACAAGTTCAAGACCACGATGCCACTTGTGTTACCTTCCTGTTTTGACTGCCACTTCTGGTCATGAGACCCATGTATACACATGGAGAAATAGAAAGCCTTGGGTCTTCTGTAGAGAGGGACACTTGGCGACTACTTTTTGTTCATTCCTATTTTCAGACTAAAAACAGGGACCTCATGATCCCCAAAACTCTACAGGAGAGTTTAAGTGAAAAGTTGTATGCTCTTCTCTGACAGCCTGACTGCTTGCAATCCATGGAGCCACTGGGAGGCAGAGGCTATGAACCCAGTAGTCTCAATGGGCATGTTCACCGTCATATTAATCTCAGCCCCACACACACAGACCCAGCGGATGCTAGTCTCTTTCCAATCCAGGGCTGTCTTCTTAATTGGCCTATACCAGGGAAGAGTAAATTCTTTACTACCAAGTATCAGAGCAGCTATAGGCATATATGAGAAGACAAGACCAAACTAAGGAGGGGCAGCCAAAACAAACAAATGGCAGAGGAACAAAAAGCCAGAGTAGTATAAAGGCTAAGTTTGGTAAAATACTCACCTTCAACAGTATTGCAAGTATCTTTGAAAAACAAAACAGGTCTTTTTGGTTTTAGATTTTAATTACCTTAACAGTATATGTTTAACTGTATGTGTGTTAGGGGTGCACACCATGATGTCTCTTTCTACCATGTGATTCTAGGAATGGAACTCAGACCCAGTCCATGTTCTAGGTATCTTAATGTTTGAGCCAGTCTTCCAGAGACTAATTACTGTGGATCTGAAATTGAAGTAATAAGCAGGTAACATGGGAATAACATGCTGTGGTCTATCTACAAGAACTTACAAGTTCCTCCTGGAGTTTCTAGTGTTCATCAGAAAGATGACGCTGCTAAACTAAAACAGCAAAAAATGAACTTGGCTTACAATAAGTTTGTTGGCTGCCTCTTTAATCTTTTCCACTTTGGCTTCTGAGAGGCCTTTGACATTGCAGAGGGCTCTTCTTGTTGTCATTTGTATCCCTTTAATGGTACAGATTCCTACAGACTTCAGTTTCTTAATATCAGCCATGTTCTGAAATAAAAGAATGGGCGTAGCAGATTGATAAGATGCCAACCTAAAAGGCTCCTCTACTGTGTCATGAGCTTCTCGTCCACCTCTCTCCATCACGATGCTATTTTTACACAAGCAACCAGGTGGAAGCCACCCACCACCTAGCCAAATGTTCTGGAAATACCAGAGTAGAACAGACCCAGCATGTTGCCAAATGTTCTGGCTCTGCCCTGATTTTCCCAAGAATGTTAGTGAGACCATGGCAATGTAGCAAGGAATTAAAAAGAAAAGTCTGTTGGTGGAAAAGCTAACAAGTTTCTCACACATTCACCCCCTCAGTTCAGCTCCTTCTTTCTACAGAACTTCATTACCAATATGTTCTCTACAGTTTTCAAAGTTTATTTTTCCGTCTGCTCCTGAAGAACACAAATAACTACATCACCAAAAGACTAGGATTTTCTCCCGCTTCTATTTTCTAAAATCAATGGAAAGAGATTAATATGAAGATTTCAAAAGACAACCTCAGCAGATTTTTAACCAATGATTGCTATTGACATCCACATACTTTAATAGTCTACATTTCTGTCACCATGATTTACTCTGGTCATCTGACAAATAGAATTTTCTGCAAAAGAAAGCATATCTATCTAGTGTAAGACCTAGAGAGACAAGGGGTGGTTTTTTAGAGAAGCTCTGAAAACCTCCAGCTGAACCAGTAGTTCTCAGTCACTGGGAGTCCTAGACAGTGTCTAGAGACATTTTTAGTTGTCACAGGTAGAGAGTACTACTGGCATAAATGCAGGAGAAGCCAGATATGTGACTTCAGTTTGATGTGACTACAGATATCTGTGAGTTGTAACTCCATGAATGCCCAGAGGGAAACTAGTTGGTTGCATTTTTTCTTATATGATTTCCAAGCATACTATAAACAGACCAAACCACTAGAGTGGTGTGTGGAATTTTATTGTTACTAGGCCCTGGAGCGAGTCTTTGACAGATCAACCAGACTCACTCCAGCTCTGATAAAGTCAACTTTAGCTAATATATCCTTCGAATTCAATTTGTGGGGTCCTACATGGGCTTGCTGCCATCCAGGGAGTTCCCTGCCAGTAAATGCCCCATATTCATATTCTCTAAAACTTAGCATTTGACTGCTTCTTGCTTCAGTCTCTTGGCTCCATGGGGTTGGTTCTCATATTCTAGGATTAAATTGTTCTGGAACACCAAGGATGTTGCTAAACAACTTAAGACACATAGACAGCCCATTTCACCACACAATAAAGAATTATCCAGGGTTGGTAAGGACAAGGTTGAGAAAATGGAACAGACCATTTAATATAGTACTGAAAAGTCACTCACAATTCCATGCTTCTGTAATAGGTCAATGTCTTGAAACAAAGATTCCTATATGAAATGAAACAGAAAGAATGTATTTTTTAAAACATATTTCACATTTTTGAGAGTGACTAATACTGACTTACTAGTCATTCCATAATACTTCAATCTACTTCTCTAAACCCCAAAGAGAGATCACTTTTTTAAACATGTTACATATTTAGACCATGCAACAATATTGAAAGTCCTAGGTAGCCTATCATATTTGCAATGACTTCCATAACTTAAAAAACTCTCCAAAAAAGTGGAAATTTTGAGCCTATTTTTTAAAAAATGTTTAGTTTTTTGGGTATGGGTATTTTGCCTGCATGTATGTCTGTATACCACATGTATGCAGTGTCTTCTGAGACTAAAAGAGTCATCAGATTCCTTGGAATTGGAGTTTGTCATCATATGGGTACTGAGAATCAAACCCTGGTCCTCTGGAAGAGTAGCCACCTTAACTGCTGAACCATTTCTCCAGCCCTCATTTGACCTATTTTATTTGATACAAATCTTGAGATCCTTGTTCAGGACCAAGGTACATAGATAGGAGTAAGGTGCTATTAAACTATTTTCATATGGAGTTAGAGATGTAACCAGTGGAAGAGCATTTGCCTACCAGCAAGAGGTATTGGGTCGGATCTCTTCCACTGCAAAACAAACAACAAAAACCCTTCATGCCAGTTGCTAAGTAGCTAAACTTAGCACCCTTGCCAAAGAAATCTTTACACATTTATGTGTATGTCATATTTCTACTTTTAGTTGTTAAAAACAGTAGCTTAAAAAACAAGGAACTTAATTTTTGTGGAAAGACTGGATGTCAACGTAACTTTCAGCGTTCTAATAATACCTCCTCGTCTTGGAATCCCGATTCGTCCTGCACAACTTGATCTTCCTTCATGTTGAAAAGAGAGCAGCAGTAAAATAGTCAATTCTGAGAAAATAAGAAATCGTATTTAAGAAGTAGTTTTCTTAATTTCTTGTTTTTGTTTTTTTGAAACAGGGTTTCTCTGTATAGCCTTGACTGTCCTGGAACTTGCTCTGGAACTCAGAGATTTGCCTGCTTCTGCCTCCTAAGCACTAGGATTAAAGACTTGTGCCACCACAATCCATCTCTAATTTGCTTTCTATTGCTGTGCAAAACATTGACCAAAAGCAACTTGGGGATGAGAGGGCTTATTTGGTTTACACACCCTAATCACAGTCCATCACTGAGGGAAGCCAAGGTAGGAACTCAAGGCAGGAGCCTGGAGTTAGGATCTGAAGCACAGGCTGTGGAAGAATGTTGCTTGCTTGCTTGTTCTCCATGGCTTGCTCAGCCTGCTTTCTTATATAACTCAAGATCACTTGTCCAGATGGTCCTGTCCACAGTGGGCTGGGCCCTCTTCCATCAATCACTAATTAATAATATGCCCTACAGCTGGATCTTGTGGTGCATTTTCTCAATTGAGGTTCTCTCCCCTTCAGATGACTCTAGCTGGTAGTGTCAAGTTAACATAAAACTAGCCAGGACATCCATCCCTGGTATTATCTGCTATACTTGCAGACAGGAGCCTAGCATAAATGTCATTAGAGGTGCTTCACCTAGCAATTGTTAGAAGCTGATGCAGAGACCCACAGCCAAACATTGAGTAGAGCTTGGGGAATCCTGTGGAAGAGGGGAGGAAGGCCACAAGAAAACCTCAAGTCAACTAACCTGGGCCCATGGGGGCTCAGGGAGACAGAACTGCCAACCAGAAGAGAGTATGAATGGGACAGACCTAGGCCCTCTGCACATAGTAGCAGTTGTGCTGCTGGGCCTTCATGTGGGACTCCTAAAGCGGGAGCAGGGGCTGTCTCTGACTGTATTGCCTACCTTTGGATCTCTTTCCCCAAACTGGGATGCTTTGTGTAGCCTCAGTGGAAGAGGATGCACTTAGTCTTGTTGTGGCTTGATATATCGGGTCTGGTTCCTGTCCATGGGAGGCCTCCCCTTTTCCCAGGAAAAGGGGTAGATGGGAGATGGGGGAAGGTGAGGGGAGAAGGGGGGACTGAGAGGAGAGGAGGGAAGGGAAGCTGAGATCTGGATGTAAAGTGAATAAATAACTTTTGCCAATTTAAAAAAAAAAACTATCCAGGACAATATCCAATAACCTATTTTTTTAAAAAATCCTGGGAAGCTATAGACATGATAGTACATTACAATAAAATGTAGTTTGAATAATATTGTTCCTAGTCTATTCCTTTTCTGTTTCCTGTTTTTGTTTGTTTTGTATTTACTTTATACACACACACACTGTCGCTGTCTTCAGACACACCAGAAGAAGACATCAGATCCCATTACAAACGGTTGTGAGCCACCATGTGGTTGCTGGGAATTGAACTCAGGACTTCTGGAAGAGCAGTCAGTGCTCTTAACCACTGAGCCATCTCTCCAGACCCTTGTTTTTGTTGTTTGTTTGTTTGTTTGTTTTTTGGTGTTTTGTTTTTGTTTTGGGGTTTTTTTGTTTGGTTTGTTTGTTTTGAGACAGGGTTTCTCTGTGTAGCCCTGGCTGGCCTCACATTTCCTCATTTAATGTCAAAGTCAAGTGCTGGATTGGATGCCAGCACAATGGAAACAAACTACTAAGCTGGCAAAGAGTTGGGTACAAAAGATGACAATATTTGAGTAGGCTCTTCTGGAATTATTATTATTATTATTATTTTTGCTCTTGAGTCAGGGTTTTGCTTGTAGCCTTGGCCGTCCTGAAACTCTTTCAGTAAAACAGACTAGTTTCGAGTTTTCAATCAATTTCTTGCCTCTACCTTCTGAGGTGAGTGAGTGTGTGTGTGTGTGTGTGAGTCTAAATTTTACATAGCTTGGAACTCTTTGATCCTCCTGCCTCCACCTCCCCAGTTCTGGAACTGTAGACATGCACCACCATGCCCATCTCTTAGCTATTACTCATGATTAGCCTAAACACCAGACTATTCTTACTGAGGAATGCCAACCAATCGCCTCTCCTTTTGCGACAGAGTCTGTTAGATCTACTTGTCTTGCTTTCCTCTGCTGGGATCACAGGCATGTCCACCCAGACCCCGGAATCAGAAGCAGGGCGCCCAGCTTCGGTTTCTGAGGACTGGTAGGGAGCAGCAGGGCAAAGGCCTGTGGCCCCTGGGCAAGAGGCTCAGTCAGGGCCTCCAGGCCTACATTTTCCAGGCCCGACCTAGTTCCCTCATAACGCGAGGAGGCCTTCAAGACTTGGGTCGGACTCTACTTACAGGAGGTTGGCAATGTCTCGAAATCTCTACACGACTCCGAGCCTGGACGGAAGGTGACAGACACCAGGCCAAGCCCAATAACGACCAAAAATTACCACAGAAAGGGCCCGGAAACGCTTCGAGTTTTCCTCAGATTTTCCCGCGCTTCTTCTTTTCGCCTCTCACCCCCCCTGGAACCCACAGCTTCCCCGAGGTTTTCAAGGTGAATCCCTTACGACTCCTGCTCCGGCTTTCTTGTCCAGTCCAGAATTCTAAGGCGGACCCAGAACGCTGAGGCCGACAACCCAGGCGTCGAATATCTATGGGTTTGGCGCCAAAAGAGGGCCATCGGAACAAGCCCCCGGTGTGGGCGGGGCTGAGCTATGGGGCAGGGCTACGGCGGGCGGGGCTATGGCTGTGGGCGGGGCTCGGGGTTAGCTACAGACCAAGGGTCAAGGCTAGGCTCCTGGCGGGTCCCGGGTAAAGATAGCACAAGGCATGGGGCGGTGGGGGGGGAGTGGGGGTGGGGGCGGCAAGGGCCCTAGTGAGGGCTGATGGGAGGATCCCGGAGGGCAGTGGTGGAACATGGACTCTGAGGAGAGAGGTTTGGGTATGAGAAGAGACCCCGGGCGTCCCTTGGGCGAAGGGAGTTGCTGAGTCAGGGGGAGAGACCTCTTAAGTCCGGGCGCTGAGCTTAGGCAGCTGACTAGGGCGGAAGATGACGACCCAGGACTGTTAGGAGATCGAACATGGAGATCCGTTTCCCCCTGCCTGGACCTGCTTTCATTTCAAGCTTTTCATACCTGGCTGGGTACCACAGCTTTCCCATTCCCCTCTTCGCTCCTGACTCTATATTTGCGGCTCTCTCTTCTGGGATGGAGAGTATTTCCTTCTCCTTACGTGGTTTTAAATGGTCTACAGAAACACACCAGGTTTTAATTCTGTTTTAAATAGAAACCCGGGGCCAGCCATGATGCCAGCAAGGCCGTCTCTCCAGACTGTTTCCTTTGCCCCTTAAATGGAAACTGACAGTTGAGAGTCGTGAAACACTTGAAAGACCATCTGCCGAGGTAGCTTGGAAGTGTCTTGGATGACCCAACAATACGGGTGACCTCTATATTCTTTTGAACATTTTTAATGGAATACATTCCAAAACAGTTGATATTTGGAAGGACAGTCCCATCTCCCACGGATAGTTTTTTTAAAAACCGACAAATGCTATAACGTTTCAAAGTGCTCTTACTTTACAGAATCATTGTCTATCTTCTCGAATGGAAACTCCATTTGAAAAGGAACCCAATAGCGATGGCAGGCTTTCCTGCTGAATCCACCTGAAATGCAGTAACCTTAGAGCAACACAACCTATTTGAAGATATCAACAGTTTACCGGAGAGCTGCAAAGAGCGCAGCAAGATGATTTAGGGAAATCTAACATATGCAGTTTGCTGTAGTGACAGCTGGGAGAGAGAAACGCTCATAATATTTGAAGGTTGTGTGCAGTACACTCAAAGGAAGAAACCGAAATGAGTTTGGTAATGACAAATTCATGAAGCGAGGAGAAAGGCTTGTTAGGATAGCATACTGGTGGTTCTATGCAACTTTTTAAACGGTTAAAAACAGCCATAAACAGGGAGTGAAAAAAAAAGTGCAACTTCCCGTCAAATCAGGAAAAAAAAATTCTGTAACGATTCTGAGTATTGTGAAGTGGCAGTTTCAAGTTGATGAAGGAAATGAGTGAATGGTGTTGGAAGGACTAGGTAACCATCTGGAGGGAAATAAAACTGGAACCACACTTCACACCTTATACCAAAATAACTTCTAGATGGATCAAACCGAACAACATAAGAAAAGCATGACAAGAAAACATGGGGCCATTTATATTTAAAAATGTTTTTTAATCTAACATTATTTCATGTGTATGAATGTTTTGCCTGCATGTATGTACATTATGTGAGGGTTTGGTGCCAGTGAAGGTCAGAAGGTGTCAGATCCCCTGGAATTAGAGTTACAGTGGCTGTGAGTCACTGTGTGGGTGCCAGGGATCCAATCTAGGTCCCCTTCGAGAGCAGGGCATAGCACGAAGTTCAAAAGCCATAGAAGACTGATAAGATTATGTGTATGTGCATTTGCCTGCATGAATATATGTGTACCACGTGTGTTGGCAACTTTGAAGCCAGAAGAGGGCATCAGATCCCCTAGAACTAGAATTACAGGTAGTGGGGAGGTGCTCCTAACCATGGAGCCTCCTCCCCAAGCTCTCAATAAGATTATATTTAAAAAAGAAAAAAATCAACCTGGTGTGGTGGTACCTGCCTTTAATCCCAGCACTTGAGAGGCAGACAAAGGCAGGCAGATCTCTGAGTTCAAGACCACCTGGTGTACAGAGTAAGTTCCAGGATAGCCAGGGCTACACAGAAAAACCGTGTCTCAAAAAACAGTAGATAGATGGATGGATGGATGGATGGATGGATGGAGAGAGAGAGAGAGAGAAGTCCTGCATGGCAAGTGCTATTTTCCTATTCAAAACATCAAGAACATAGTAAGCCACCTTTTGTGTCAGTTACTGACAGATAATATGGCTTATTTGGGGGGGGGACTTCAGGAATGATTCAGTTTTCATATACTCTGGGGGGGGGGGGTCATATATTCTAAAGACTTAGGAAAGCAGGCAGTGGGATTCAGAGCAGGACCTGAGTTTTAAACCACTGCACTGTACTGCCCCTCTGTGGACAACCACCTCATAGCCAGATAGAGGCTCCTGGTCCCACTGGGGATCTGGGGAATCTTCACATCAGCTGTCTGTGAATGTATATCCCTGGAATTTCAAGAGCACAAATTTGAGAAATACTTTGATAGAGAATTAAAGAAGGTTTCATTACACACGAAACCCCAAATTATTTGCCAGACAGATTTTCCCTTAGACATTGAATGAATTTAGAAAGTGGGCATTGATTCCCAACTGTGTGCCAGGCTCTACACTAGATCTCCCATGCTAGAGATTCAAGGACAAGGGCCAGTGCTATTGAGGGCTGAGATAAAAGAATGCAGACAGTTGTGATTCTGCTGGAGGATGTAACCCTCGAGTCTGTCTCTCCCTTTGCATAATTTTCCACAAATAGTTTCATCTTTCTACAGAATGTGAACCTTGGGACTGAAAAGCAATTTTTAGAAACCAAACAGTGAGATACTTTGGCGAGAGTTTTAGAAACGTGTTTTCCCTGAGGCCGGATGCTCACACACACACACACACACACACACACACAAACCTGTCCAAAATCGTTCTTACTGTGTGCACTGGTGAGCCAGTGCTGAGGTGCTCTATAACAGTGGTTCTCAAGCCTCCTAATGCTGTGTCACTTTAGTGCAGTGATGGCCCCAACCATAAAAATTTGTTGCTACTTTGTAATTGTAATTTTGCTACTGTTATGAATTGTAATGTAAATATATTTGGAGATAAATCATTGCCAAAGGGGTCTTGACCCACAGGTTGAGAACCACTGCTCTATATAACATTTGTTCTTAGATTCAGTCTAGACATACATATGCATGCGCGCGCACACACACACACACACACACACACACACACGCGCGCGCACACACACACACACACACACAGCCTGAATTCTTCTTTGATTAATAATTTGCTTCCACTAGTGTGTTTTATGTTTTTGTTTTGTTTTGTTTTGTTTTGTTGAGACAGAGTCTCACTATGTAGACTTGGCTCTCCTGGAACTCAGAGATTTACCTGCCTTTACTTCCTGAATTCTGGTATCAAAGTTCTACAGCACCATGTCCACTCTATTGTATATTTGGAAAGAGAAAATCTTCATTCTTTCTAAACGATCCTTGGAAATTTGTTAATACTCTAATTTCCATGTAGGCCTCTGGGGCTGTCACATTTTCCTGCTGACTGGTTCTCATCGATGCACACCACATTTCCCTAGATGTCATTGCAAAGGCTTGTGGGTGCTGATGAGCATAGGCTTTGGTCTAGCCCGTTATTAACCATGTCATCCCTCAAGGCAGACAGGTGCAACAGATTTTATTAAATGCTAGAAGATAAAATATACATACGTTAGATTGTTTTTAACTAATGTTTACTTGTGAGAGGTGGCTATACCTCCAATAATAGCACTTGGGAGGACCAGGTAGGAAGATTAGGGGTTCAAGACCAGTCTCAGCTGCATAGCCTGGGCTACATGAGACCCTCCTTTAATTCCCTGATGCCTCCAATTAACATTATCTTGTTAAATAACACATTTCAGAATTTTTCCTTTAATCCTTCAATACTATTTTACTTATGAACAGAATATATTAAAGCTTTTTAAAAATATGTGTGTGCATTGGTGTGTGTGTGTATGTGTGTGTATGTGTGTGCAGGCACGCACGCGTGCACAAGCACAATTAACAGAGCACAAAGAGAACAGCTTAAGGGAGTCAGTTCTCTCCTTCTACTGTGTGTGTCATTGGGGTTGAACCCAGGTCACCAGGCTTGGCAGCATGTGCCTTTACCTGCTGAGCCATCTCATCAACTTCCGAAATATTTTTCAAAAATTGAATGCCAAGTGTAGTGGTGCACATATTTAATCCCAATACTTAGGCAAGTAAATCTCTTAAATTTAAGGCCAGCCTGGTCTACACAACAAGTTCCAGACTACTCAGAGCTACATAGTAAGACCCTGTCTCAAAAAATATATTTATGTATATAGGTATCTTGCCTATGTGTGTGCTTGACATGTGCCTGATGACTGAGGAGCAAGAAGAGGGAGTCAGATCCCATAGAATTGGAGTTAACAACGGTGACAAGCTGCCTGGTAGGTGTTGGGAACTCAACCTAAGTCTTCTGCGAGAGCAGCAAGTGCTCTCAGTGGGATGGCTCAGGATGGCTCTCTACTGTAGTTGGTTACCCCCAAGTCTCTCAAGATGTCTCTCACTGAGCCACCTCTCCAGTCCTATCAGTAAACTTGATGTCATTCCATTAGCTGCTCTCACCAGAAATGTGCCTTTCTCATTTGGTACATTGGTATTTTGCCCTGGCTTGGTGGCGCATGCCTTTAACCCATCACTGGAGAGGCAGGAGCAGGCGGATCCCTGAGTTCAAGACCAACTTTTCCTTTATACATGTTGCAGTGGTCCAAGATATTTTGGGGTTTTGTTGTTGTTTTGTTTGTATTTATTTATTTATTTATTTATTTTGTTTTCTACTGAAAACGAGGTGGAGTTGCAAAGGCGGGGCCGATATAAAAAGACAGGGAGGTGAGTGGGATTGGGCTGCATAATGCGAAATTCAGAGAGAGTCAATAAAAAGTTAAAAAATAGCTCCTGCTTTGAATTGTAATTATTTTTAACTACTGTTGGGATAACTTTTCTTCACATTGTGTGAAGGTGTGTCTCTGTATTTCCAATTGTTGATTCTGTACTGGCAGAGGACTAAATGCCAGCAGGATTCTAATATTGTCATTTTTATGGCTTAACACCAGGCTTTCTATTTTGTGTGTATTCGTCCTTCCTCACCAGCCTAAAGGCAATCTAGAATTGTATCAGAGATTGTCTCACTGCTGATTGATTGGTTGTAATGAAAATCTAATGGCCAATAGCTGGAGCAGGAAGGAGGAGGGTAGAACTTCTGGAAGAGGGAGCGCTGGAGGAGAAGAAAGCAGACTCTGGAGATTCAGAGAGCTGAGTTGGAAAGGAACAGGCATGGGCCAGAGAGGACAGAGAAAGGTCTAGAGCTAGCCATGTGGTAGGTCATAAGCTAGTAAAGTTTGGCTGAGTTTCACCGATAGCTGGGAGACTGCCCTCGAGAAAGGCCTAAGCTTTAAACTGTAATAAAAGTCTCACGTCATCATTTATACTGCCGGTGGTCTGCAGAAAGTCCTGCTATAACCACAGGCTGGCCGACTAATAAAAAAATGAGTGGTTGGTCTCTCATTTTACCATATTAGCAATGTGCTATAGAAAAATTTGGGGATAGTATTTAATATTATTGTATTCGGGTTAATCGGCTTGTGCCAATTCCTGCCTTCTAGTCTGTGGTAACCTTCACTGATTCAGGGAGATCATTGCTATCAGACCAAGAAGGGAGTGCTTCACATTGAAAATGGAAGTGGTAGGCTTGTGTTTCATAAAATGGAGCACTTCTTTTCTTATGGAAATGGGAGTTTTCTGTGTCTTCCATTTAGGGCATATTCATGAACACTGTCATGTGCCACCATGCTGAGGACTACTCCTGTGGGTTTGAAACAGCATCTATCCATGCAAACACTATCGTGACTTTAGTGTATAAAATATTTGTTGTCCAAAGCAAGGGGAGAAACACAGTTCACTTCTGTGGAGTTTACTGTGTCCATATGAATGTTTGTTATATTGTGTCTCAGCATAATGTCCCTAATGTCATTACCTTACATGCATGCCAGACTTGACTAACTACTAATGTTCTGGGCATAGGTTAGCATCTAGTTACATGACATGGCTCCTCTACTGTAGGAGCTCTTATAAACATCACCTGTCAATAAAAAAGCCTATGGCCAATGAGCTGAGGCAGGAGACAGGAGGCGGGACACTGGCAAGGAGAGGGAGGATTCCGGGAAATATAGTAGGAGATAAAAAGGAGAGGGGGAAAGCCTAGAGAAATGAGATGGGAGACAGACCAAAGAGACAGATGAAAACCAGTGGAACATGAACTCAGGGGAGACAATGAGGACGAATGGGCCAGGACTGAAGTGAGGTAACTAACCAAGGGATAGACATGGAATAGTTTAAATAGTTAAGAGCTAGTTAGGGAATGAGCCAAAGCTTATGGCCTATGCATTTAATAATAAATAGTCTCAGAGTCATCATTTCTGGGAACTGGGGCTGGAAAGAAAAAACAGTTAAAATTTTAACTCCACTGTCTGGAGTCACTTTGGTTTTTTTTTTTTTTCTTCCTGTTTTGTTTTGAGACAGGGTTTCTCTGTGTAGCCCTGGCTGTCCTGGAACTCACTCTGTAGACCAGGCTGGCCTCGAACTCAGAAATCCGCCTGCCTCTGCCTCCCGAGTGCTGGAATTAAAGGCGTGCGCCACCACTGCCCAGCTGGAGTCACTTTGTAAAGGTCTGAACACTGTTAAGGAGGAAGCTTACTTGCCTCTCTAACCAAAAAAAAAAAAAGATGCTTCTTGTGCCAGTTTTACCACTGACCTCTCACAGGATGAAGTCAGGACTTCCAGGATCATAGAAAGAACCAGTCCCTCTGCTTTAGCCTCTTCCTTTTTAGTTTTGTTTGGCTTCTGAGACAGGGTTTCTCTGTGTAGTCCTGGCTGTCCTGGAACTCACTCTGTAGACCAGGGTAGCCCCAAACTCAGAGATCCTCCTGCCTCTGCCTCCCAGTGCTGGGATTAAAGGTGTGTGCCAGTTCCCAGCACCCACACTAGGTGATTCACAACTGCCTTAGACTCCAACTCCAGGCGATATGATGCCCTCTTCTGACCTACACACACATGGATATACACACAGTCATACAAATAAAAATAAGAAATCTTAAAACTAAAAGAGATACAGGGTGGTATGGAAACATGCACAGGGGCACCTGATCTAGTTTGTGGGGAGGGGGGAACATGGCATTTAGGCTGAGCTTCTGAGTGTCTGGCAGGGTAGAGAGGGCAAACACTGATGTGGGACAGTTCATGAAGCTGGGGTTCAGTGGAAGGGAAGCAGACTGGGAACGCATGTCCTTGGGCTGCAAGCTCTCTCTCTAGGCCTATCTTCTGGTCTTTTCTAGTACCCAGTTTCCAATTCTGTGCTTATAACTTCAGGGAGACATTCTGACAAACTCTATGATGTGTGCCTATGCACTAATCTCAAAGCTTCCTTGAGATTAATGGGAAGAAAAGAAACTGTGGGAACAAATGGTGAGGGGTAGAGTGAAGTCCCTCATGTCCACCCTGGGTGCTGTGGCTCTGGGAGGGACGAGATGCTCGGGAAGTTCGGCCGCACATCCTCTCACAGTCTGCCGGGCAGGTGGGGGCTATGTGAAGCCCCAAGGACACCGCCCATGGGTGGGGGAAGGGGCTTTTCCCGGGGAACACCGTCCAGCTCTGGAGTTCCCAGGCTCTGGGCATTGCAGACGCCATAGGATGCCGCGCAGCGCAGTGGGAGAGCTGGGAACAAATGGGGCCGCAGAGCGCAGCTGGCATCCTGCCTCAGGACCCAGTTGGCAGCTTGGGCACCAGCTAGCTGCTTTGGCTTGAGTGAATGGCAGCTTTCTGGGAGTGCTGAGACGCTGAATCCCTCTCTTCCCACTGCAGATCAAGATGAATAGAGACAGTCCATAGTTCTAAGGCGTTTATTGACATGTGGAGAATGGCATGGATGAGATCATACCCTGCTCTCTCAGGGAGGGGCAATGTTAAAATAGTAATTGGGAAGGGGTGTGGCTAAGTCTCTAGGTGTCTCATTAACATGGGGATGGCTTGGGGCTACGTGGCCACGCCTCTATCTATGGTGGGGTTTGGGGGTGTGACCACACCTCTACCTGAGGAAGGGCTAGGGGAGTATGACCCTTTTTTATGTGACCAAATGTCACAGACCTATGGAGAGATGTAGTCACAAGTTAGAAGCTGTATACTAGGAGCTTTGGCAATCGGCTGCCATCCCTTATAGGCTGAAGACAGCCTATTGGGCCTGCAGCATTCAAACCTTAACGCTACCAGAAAACAGACTGCCAATCACAGCCCAGGAAGAAACAAACAAACAAAAAAATCATCCAAGTTTTAAAAACCAAAACGAAAATAGAAACAGTTTGTTTTTATTGAAAACATTAACAAAACCAAAATGGCATGCTCAACCAGCAGGCTGCTGCTCGGC
This sequence comes from Rhynchomys soricoides, assembly GCA_019843965.1. Lineage (NCBI taxonomy): Eukaryota > Metazoa > Chordata > Mammalia > Rodentia > Muridae > Rhynchomys > Rhynchomys soricoides. The sequence goes on from JADRCH010000174.1 coordinate 1,288,957, forward strand.
CACACCCCGATTCTTACTTCTGCCCCTCCCATGCCTCCCACATAGTTTTAAATAGCTGTACAGTATTCCATAAGATGTCTGTTATTAACGAGTTTCGCCTCAGATCAGAGATGGCAAATGAAGCATCTTCTACATGCCATCTTTCCTGAGGTTTTCTTAGGGTAGATTTCCAGAAGTGTAGTTGGCTTATGGGGCAGGCAGAGTTTCAGGGACCTTGAAAGGAATCTAAGGTTCCTGGAAATGTCTGCTTGTACCAACTCCCCATTCCCAGGAAAGAAGTGTGCTGTTTTACAGCTCTGGGAGAGCCCATAGGCCCAGGAGGGGTAACACACCTCAGAAAATTAATACAATGAGGTGCAGGGCTAAAGGAATGCAAATATGTAGGCTCAAATTCATTTCCGCTGTTTTACTTTAAACTTCTTTCATGATCACCCCCAAACCAGGTAGAGGCAGCTGGGCCCAGTGACTAGGGTAGAAGACTCACAAGGGTGTTCCAGAAAACTTAGCAAGACCCTCAAACAGGAAGGAGTGGTTTGCTAGCATAGACAAGGCCCTAGGTTCAATATCTAGTACTGCAAACCAACAAATAAAAAATTTAGTCAGGCTGGAGAGATGGCTGAGGGGTTAAGATCACTGACTGCTCTTCCAAAGGTCCTGAGTTCAATTCCCAGCAACCACATGGTGGTTCACAACCATCTGTAATGAGATCTGATGCCTTCTTCTGGTGTGTCTGAAGACAGCTAGAGTGTACTTACATTTAATAAATAAAATAAATCTTTTCCGGGAAGTGGTGGCGCACGCTTTTAATCCCAGCACTCGGGAGGCAGAGGCAGGTGGATTTCTGAGTTCGAGGCCAGCCTGGTTTACAGAGTGAGTTCCAGGACAGCCAGGGCTACACAGAGAAACCCTGTCTCGAAAACAAACAAACAAACAAAAATTTAAACCGGAAACATGTAAATAAATGTTAAGTGTTAATGTCTAACTTAATACAGATTAATAGATGAGAAAGCCCCTACTAAGTTTGTGTCACATGTTTTAACAAACATGTAGGAATGACCAGCCTTGAACTCAGAGATCCACTGCCCCTGCCTAGAGAGTGCTGGAACTAAAGACAGCTGGGACTTAGCAGCTTAACTCCCTTCTGATTCTTGATGTTGGCTTGCTTTTTTGAGACAAGGTCTTGCTATGTTTCATAAGGATGTGTTGGACTGTGTTGTTATTATCAAGTGAATGAAAGAACAAATTAGTAAATGTCTGATGGATGAGGCGAATCGGCGTCTCTGAGCCCAGAATGGTTCATGGTAGGTGTGAACTTTAATATTCTTTCTCCTGTGGACTGGGAGAGACTCCATATGTCCCTGGCTGCAGCAGGGTTGTCACTTGCCATTGCTGATTCTGCTTTCTATTGCATCTGACAACAGACATGGGCGTCACCTCCGCAGTCTCCTTCTGTTCTTGGGCAAGTTCATTCCATGGAGGAGGGAGAGAGCCGGAAGAGCATGTCCTGCTTGCCTTTGGACTTACTGCTGCCGCACTCGCTGTGGAGGAATGAGAAGACATAGAAATGCTGGGAACCTCATATGACCAAGATGTCAGCAGGCCAGCATCAAGCCCCCGAGGGAAGCAGGTCAAAAGGCCAGCAAATGACAGAAGGCATGGAGGGTCTGGGAAGGACAGAGACTCAACCAAGGAAGAACTGTGGGTGGACTAGAAGAGAAAAAAATCAAGACGACAAGAAAATTAAAGTAGACACCTAGGCTGGGCGTGGTGGCGCACGCCTTTAATCCCAGCACTTGGCAGGCAGAGGCAGGTGGATTTCTTGAGTTTGAGGTCAGTCTGGTCTACAGAACAAGTTCAGGACAGGCTACACAGAGAAACCCTGTCTCAAAACAAAACAAAACAAAAAAACAAACAAAAAAACAAAACAAAACAAAAACAAAGAAAGAATATGCCTTAATTCACCTTACTTCAATTAAAATATCAATTACATTTTCGTTCTTTTTTTTTTTTAGGATTGATTCGTTTTTTACGTTATATGTAAGAGTGTTTTGCCAACATATATGTATGTGTGCTATGTACATCCCTGGTGCCCTTGGAGGCCAGAAAAGGGCATTAGATCCCATGGAACTAGAATTACAGATGATTGTGAGGTGTCTTGTGGGCTCTGAGATTAACCTGGGTGCAGGACCCAGCAAAAAGGAGTCCTTCTGGGGAGAGCCTGGCCAGGACTCCCAGCCTGCTCAGGACTTCCCTGACTTAAGAGGCTTGGAAAGGACCACAGAAGTGACATCTACGAAATGGCAATTCCTTGTAGCTCTCTGACAGACTTTCTGTTTCCAAACCTTCACTTTCCTATGGGGTCAACCAAAAGAGAACCTGTCTCTCTGGTTAACAATTACTTGGGGTTCACCTAGACTACATGTGTATAATATGTGGGGCGGGGGGCACACATGTATCAGGGCACATGTGTGGAGGTCAGAGCAAACCTTGGATGTTGGCCCTTGTTGTCTACCTTGCTTGAGATAGGGTCTTTTTGTCCACAGGTGCACATGCAAAGTTAGCTAGCCCACAGACTTCTGCCTCTGCTTCCCTCTCTCTGTAGGAATACTGGGGTTGGGTTCTAGAGATCCCTACTCAGGTCTTCATGCTTAAATGGTTTTATCCACTGCGCCCTCTCCCAGACAATGTGTCAGTGTGTGTGTGTGTGTGTGTGTGTGTGTGTGTGTGTATGTGTGTAATTTTAAAATTCTAACTTCTTTACTCTGTATTTCACAACATACACAGTATACACACACAATTTTTTTGAGACCTCCAGTACTTTATGCTAAATAAATCTTGTTGTCATGGTGTGGTGGTTTGTACATGCTTGGTCCAGGGAGTGGCACTGTTAGGAAGTGTGGCCTTATTGGAGGAAGTGAGTCACTGTGGGTGTGGGCTTTGAGACCCTCATCCTAGCTCCCTCGAAGCAAATCTCCTCCTGTTTGCCTTTGAAACAAGACGTAGAACTCTCAGCTCCTCCTGCACCATGCCTGCCTCGATGCTGCCATGCTCCCACCTTGATGATAATGGACTGAACCTCTGAACCTGTAAGCCAGCCCCAATTAAACGTTGTCCTTCTAAGAGTTGCCTTGGTCATGGTGTCTGTTCACGGCAGTAAAACCCTAACTAAGACACCTGTCTCAGCCTTGGTTATTTCACTAGGGCAACAAAAACGAACTAACGTACCATAGGTGGAGGCCAGGGTACTTGTTCTTCTTAAATCCTCTTGCCGTGGTCTCCTAAGTACTGTGCTAACCGCCCATACCACCACTTTCTGCTTGTAAATGGCTTCTTACTTAATAATATAGTATTAAGGATTGGCTTCTGAAATATTTTTATGAGCCAAAATCCAAAAGCCTGGAGATTCTTGATTGAAAAGTATAGACAGGCACCAAGTACAGACAAGGATTTGTGGGAGCTTTACAAGTCCCCCAAACATGAACACTAAAACTACTGGGTCTCTGAAAAGCCAAATCTAATCAGTGATGCCCTCGTGACCATCTTCTAGTGGTCCCCATAACAGAAAACCAAGGGCTCCATAGAAATTTCCTTGTTTGCCCAGACAGAGTCTCAGGACCCCCTCCCGGCCCCCCATACCCTAGAAGCCACACCTTGCCCCGCCTCCTCCCACATGGCTGAGCTTTTCTCCACCCTCTTCTCTCCCCTCCCCCAAGCAGCTGGCCTCTTCTTCTTCATCCTCAACTTCTTCCAGGAAACCCTGTCATCTGTGCCAGACTGAGCGACATCATTTCTGCATGGCTCCTGGACCCCTGTTCCATCTTCCCAGGTCCCCAGGACTGCAGGCATTTAATTTGCTGTTGTCTTCGTCTCCTGGGCACCAGCTGCTTGTCAAATGGGGTTGTGGGTACCTTCTGCTACATCTTACTGCTACAAGGCGCCTGCGGCAGAACATTTTGGAGGATGCTGTAACCTGTTTCTGGGCTTGGGATACCGTGACTAATCCCTACCTCAAGAAAGCTTAACTTTCATATGAGGTCATGTTTGCACCATGGTTATTTTTTTAATGCCAGTTGTCGCCTGGTGCACAAAGCTCTTCCCGCCAGGTCTCTCCAGCAAACCCAGAGGGAGCAGGGCTGAGGGCTGAGCACTTCCTAGTTCCTATCTTCCCATTGTTGGACCACCTCACCTGCAAGGAGACTTGATTCTGTAAGGGCTTTTTAGGCCCAGGGAATAGTTGTCCGTTGAGTTTTGAAGTGAGAAAGGGGACTGGAAAACCTTTTGTTTATCTTCTACCTCCTTCTTTTCCTTCCTGTGGGAGAAGCAAAATGGATACCAATAAAAACCAGTTCAGATCCAGCAACAGTTTCACTGGCACCTTGATGTGCACTGGGAGAGAAATATAAGTTGGTAAGGTAACAAAAGTAGAGGGTCAGCACAAGGCCACACGTCTCATTAATTCTCCAACAGCAGCTTGGGGCCAGGACTCGACAAGACTCTGGGGAAACACGATCCTGGCCTTGAGGACAAACTAGAAATTTAGGGGGTGGGGGCACAAGCCTAGCAGGAGCAGATATCAGGGAAGACTTCCTGGAGGAGGGGAGACTGAACTAGGTTTAATGTGAGAGGAGAAACAAAGGAGAGTAGGGGTCTGAGGGAATTAGACTGAGGTGCAGTTTTGATGCTTGAGAAGCTAGAGTTGATGTGACAAAAGCCTGTTGGTGACACTCCCCACTGCTCCTATGAATCCATAGTCTTCTCAATTCAAGAAAAAACTTTAGTCCACAGGTTTAAGGATAGGCTGACATTCTTAGTCTGGCTGAGTGCTGGTTTCTCCAACTCTAAAATAAAGGCTGCCACCACCTATCAGTGCTGGGGACAGTCACCAACCAAGCCATCATTTGCCCTGGCAATGGAACGAACCAGTTTGGGGATGGAAATAGTCTCCACTTTTTAAACTACATTTCCCAGGCTGCCTTGCAATAATCACCATGTGACTAATATCTGGCCCTTGAAATAAAGCAGTAATGTCATGGTATTTCCAGGGAAGGTCCTTTAAAAACCAGGAAGTAAGGGGAATATATTATGAATGGGTGTGGCAGATCTTTATAGATTAAGATAAAGTTTTAAGGGGCTGGAGAGATGGCTCAGCAGGTAAGAGCACCCACTATTCTTCAGAAGGTCGTGAGTTCAAATCCCAGCAACCACATGATGGCTCACAACCAACCGTAATGAGATCTGATGCCCTTTTCTGGGTGTCTGAAGACAGCTACAGCAAGCGGGGCCAGAGTGAGAAGAAAAAGTGTCCAAAGACAACTACAGTGTACTTGCATATAATAAATAAATAAATCTTTAAAAAAAAGAAAAAGAAAAAGTTTAAAAACTGGATTAAAGTTGGTCACTGATGCTCAATTTTAAAATCATCACATTTCAGTGACTTCGAGAAACACTTACCTGTGCACTACAGTGGTAAGGGAGAAAGCGTTCCATTCCCATTACACTCCCAGTGAGAAGACAGGGAGTGATGCTAGGAAGGAGTAATAGCCTCCTTGGGTTGCTAGCCTGGAACACAGACTGAGTGCCGGAAACTCCAGCAGCCAGGAGGGAACCTGAGCAACCTTAAGGGACAGGGTGGTGGATCCTAGTCTCCCGAAGGCTCTGAAAACCCCAGCAGACCTATACGGTCCAGGGATTAACTTGTACCACTGCTATTTTTTTTTTTAATTTTTATTTTCTGTAATACACACCTAGATACAATCCTAATTCCAATAATGCTTCAAAAACTATCATGAAAATTAAAGGTTTTATTTTATTTCATAGAGAAACAAAAATAAAGAGGCCAGTGGTATAAGATCAAAAGAAAATAAATCGAGGGGGTGGTTATTTGAACGAGGGCCCTCCCCAGGCACAGAATCATCCGGAGAAAGGTGGCTGCTGGTGGGAAGTGGGTCTTCCTGTGGGGAAGGCCCACTTCCCTGCCACAAGAAAAGTGAGAGCCCATTGACAGAGGAGCCCGGACCAAGAGTGCTGACTCCCCTGTGGGCCTCTCCGAGCTTTACTTCAAACTATGAAGACAGGCCTGGTCACTGGGAATATGGAGACAACTAAGATCTAATTAAAAAACAAAACAAACAAACAAAAAACAGCAAACAAAGCCAGAGAGAGATACCTCAGAGATGAGCCAGTATGGAGCCGGAAGAAAACTGGAAGGGTGTGGGTGGGTGCATGAGTAACATCAGGGACAGGTGGAAACACTGTGTGCACAAAGCAAAGAGGGTGTCTAATCTCTTCCATGGAGGAGGCCAGGCTGATTCCATGACAGGCTTCAAATTGGCAGATAAGGAGATTAGGCCTAAATCTCTGTTTCCAAGAACTGGCAAGTCCAGGCCTCAGAAGCCGCCTGGTCACCTGGCCTGAGGAAAGGACCACGGGTCAGCAGCAGTTTCCAGACTTCCTCAGCTACTTCCTCAGGCACAGTTCCCAGACCTCCCCAGCAAGTTTCCAGCCCCCACACCCAGGTATTGGAATGTCCGTAGAGATGGACCCAACAGATTAACATAGAGGCCACCTACCCCAGAATTCCCTAATGTGCTTTAAATCAGGCCAGCAAGCTCACTTGGGTGTCTGGCTGTCCTGGTAATGGGAGAGCCCAGCATGCTGGACTTCTGCAGTTAAAACACTCTTCGTGTTTACATACCACTGAGTCTGGGTGGGGTGTCATTCTTCGGGAAGTCATGGGCCTTAAACCATCACGGGGTCCCTCCTTACAGCTATTACTTAGCGAGCTAGCACATTCTCGATATATAACCATCAATACGATAGGTTTTGTTTCTTTGTTGGCTTTTTGTTTGTTTGTTTGTTTGTTTTTGTTTTTTTGAGACAGGGTTTCTCTGTGTAGCTCTGGCTGTCCTGGAACTCACTCTGTAGACCAGAGCTGGCCTCGAACTTAGAAATCCGCCTGCCTCTGCCTCCCAAGTGCTAGGATTAAAGGCGTGCACCACCACTGCCTGGCGATAAGATCCCATTACAGATGGTTGTGAGCCACCATGTGGTTGCTGGGAATTGAACTTAGGACCTTTGGAAGAGTGTTTCTTTGTTTTAATGTCACACGGAGTCACACTGCAGAGGACAAGTTAGACAAGGATGGGGGACAAGCAGGACCATCACGTTCCTGGCTCTGGCCTTTCTGGGGTCGTGGGTGAGTGTGACCATGTTGCTATTACTTAGACTTTATAGTTTTCATCTTGTAAAATGTATGTCTTTCAGAATATACTCAAGCTAACCTTATGATGCAGGGATTGCAGCCCCTTCCCCCCAACTGCAGGGGGATCCAAAGACTCATCTCTAACCAACAGATACATGGAAGCTATAAACTGAGCTTTTCAGGCTGCTCACTGAGGCCCAAAAGATGACCCAGCAGGTTAGAGCACTGGCTGCTCTTACGGAGAGCCTGAGTTCAATTCCCAGCAACCACAAGGTGGCTCACAACCATCTGAAATGGGGATCTGACGCTCCCTTCTGGTGTGTCTGAAGACAGCGACAGTGTACTCACATACATGAAATAAATAAATAAATCTTTTTTAAAAAATAATTTTTTAAAAAACTTCCTCAGCCTTTCCTGAAACTTCTGGGACTCGGGTAGATGAGCAGAGGGGAGGAGCCTGTTGGCAGAAAGACCGGAACGCCCTCCTGACCACAGCTGTGTGTGAGAGAGAGCATGTGCGAGAGAAGCCCCAAGCTCCTTGGGACGACAGAAAAGGTAGCACGACATGACTGATCTCGAGTGATGTCTGAGGCTTCTGCACCTCAGCACTGCCCGTCCAGCCACCTCCACTCTCAGAAAAGGCCCTCTCTTTTCCTTAATAAACTGTCTCTACCACCACCCAAGTTCCTGATCCAACTCTTTGTTCTGAGACGTGGGACCCGGGAAAGCTCCGTGGGCGTACTCCCCGTCCAGACCTGCACCACATCCCTTCCCTGTGTGGTAAGAATTCTTCCTTCGCTCACACTGGACATTTTCTAAGGCTTCTGTTTGAACGACATACCTTGAAAGAAAGGCAGTTTCTCTTTGAGTGTTTCTCTTGGGTTTCCTGTCAAGCAAGCAGTCAAACAGCATGGAGGAGGAGACGACTGTGTGCTTGGCCTTTCTCCTTTCTTTTTCTTTTTGATTCATGATAGCCAACGTCCTGGGGGAATAAAATCACAAAACATAGATGGGAAAGGAAGAGTCAATGTGATCTCTTCTCCCCCCTCATCCTCCCCTTACCCACCTCCAGATGGGGTTTCACTGTGCAGTCCTGGTTGTCTTGCAATGTGTCTTTTCTTTTCTTTTAGTTATTTTATTTATTTTATGAGTACACTATAACTGTCTTCAGACACACCAGAAGAGGGCATCAGATCCCATTACAGATGGTTGTGAGCCACCATGTGGTTGCTGGAACTTGAACTCAGGACCTCTGGAAGAGCAGTCAGTGCTCTTAACCGCTGAGCCATCTTTCCAGCCCACAATGTGTCTTTTCAGACAAATATCTACATTAGCCTACCAGCCTGTTGGGCAGAGTGGACGGAAACAGCTGAGCACACAGCAGTGACCCCATCCCAGATACAGATTGCTGGGGTTTTTCAATGAACATCAATGAGATTACAGAAGGGAAGAGGAGCCTGCCATCTTAAAAGAAGGCACAAACCCTTGGAAGGAAGATGACTCTAAGTGGAGCTCTGCGGCTTGACGGGTGACCTTGGGGACTTACTTAGACTCTCCATGCTAGTGTGCTTTGTGGTGAGGTGTGAGTTAGTGGAGGTCAAATGCTTAAGACTGCTGGATACACAGGAAATGCTCAAGCAATGCTGGCAGCGGGGCTCCTGAGGCTTCCCGTAGAGCGTGTTCCCAGGGTACACAGTGGCCTTGCCCAACTGGATAACCCTCAGTTGGCTTTTGATATGCAAGTACACATTTACTTGATGAAGAATCAGATTATGAGTAATCAAGGTCAGCAAAAGAGCCATTAATATATGTTTGTGTGAGTTAAGACATCGTCATGAGGGGCTGGCTCGAAGGCTGAGCAGTTAAGAGCATTTGCTGCTCTTGCAGAGGAGTCACGTCCAGTCCTCAGTACCCACATGGCAGCTCACAACCATCTGTTAGTCCATTCCAGGAGAATCAGCAACCTCTTTTGACTTCCACATCAGGTAGTACACATACCTACAAGCAGGCAAGACTTTCACACACATAAATCTTTTTTAAAAAATGACGTCATAAGCTGGGTTGGCAGTATGTATGCAGCTATCCAGCATGCTGATGCAGAAAGGTAACTTGAGCCCTGGAGTTCAGGGCTCATCACGGGAAGCACACACATACACACATATACACACGTATACACATACACACCCATATACATGCATACACACATATCCATAGAGACACATGCATACACACATGCATACACACACATAAGTGGGGAGAGGTGGGTTATATATACATCTCTGTTCCCTTTAAGACAGCTGTCACAGAATCAAATGTTGGAACATTTCCTGCAGCTTCTCCAATAGTATTTTGTACCTGGGGCACTCTGTCCCGTATATGCTGGCGGCCTTGTGCTCTGAACTCACAGGAAACTATATTCCCCAGGAATGGTCTTGTGTCTCCTCAGTACAGCCCTCATTAAGGGCAGATGGGCTTCTCCCCCACACTGGGAGGTCCAGCAGCTAGCTGCCTGATAGATAGCCTTAGATGGACACCATTTTCCAACTGCAGACTTTCTGGCTAAAACACCTTGTGTTGCTGGGAACCTGTAGTGCCCTGGTGTGTGTCCCCATGTGTCTCCTTCACCAGCCAACACCTCTGAGCTAGGCACTAGGCTAGAACTACTATGCAAGGCAGGTGCTAGTACTGGTCACGTTCATGGAGGGGGCATCTACACTCCCTCATTGGTCTCAATGGAGACTCATTGACATGAATAAGACTAGGGACAGAGCTTCAAACTGCCCAATGTCATAGCTAATGCCCCCCAACTTGTGCTCTATTAGAGAAACAAGTAGTAATGTCCCCAAAGAGTCCTACTCCACCAGAGTCATCTTCCACATGGTCACTTTCATCCTGGCTATGGCCATCTTTGAAGAACCAAAGCAGAGCACCACTTCACTGTTCAGATTTCCAGAGGGCTGGGGATGTGGAAAGTGGTTAATTGTGAAAGCATTAGGGCCTGAACAAATCCCTAGGGTTGGGGTTGGGGTTGGGGTTGGGGTTAGGGGTTAGGGGTTAGGGGTCAGGGTTCAGGGTTAGGGTTAACAGGCAGGCATGGTGGGTGGTATTTGTCTGCAATCCCATCGCTGGAGGGACACTGGAAGGTTCCTGGAGCTCACTCCAGATTAGGAAACTGTGTCAGAAATTAGAGGGGAGGGGCTGGAGAGGCTTCTCGGTGGTTAAAAGCACTTGCTGGGCAGCCAGTGCAGACCAGAAATGGGGTCTCAGCATCCACATAATAAGCTGGGCATCAGAGACAGGTGGTTTCAAGGGCTCGGCAGAGGAAACAGCATAGGTGACACCCTCCTCTGGCCACATGCACATTCGCAGGAGTGTTTGCTGACTGCATCAGTGGACGGTGTCCACTCGTGGCTCTGCACCCCTGCCCTCTCACCTCTCAAAGTTTTCTTGCAGCTCCGTCAGGTAATTGTTAAAATCGTTCCACTCGTTCTGATGCATCCAGTCTAGCTGCTGGAGCTTCTTCCTTCGAATCTCCATGTTCTTTGTGACCAGCTGGATGATGTCAGCATAGGTCATGGCAGAGTCAGTGCATTCTGCTGTCAAGGAAAGGTCCACAGTGCTGCTCTACTCTATGCTGTGGCGGCCAGGCCTTGGGCATGGCAAGGGGAGCATGGATGACGAAAAGGGCAAGGTTTGGTGCTCTGGAGTTCTGGAGGAGGCACCCAAAATCCACACAGGCAGTGGTCTTCTCAGACTGGCTATGGCCTGCCTGGGAAAGGAGAAAGGCTGTCCCTCTGTGGCTGTGACCACCCTATCATTAAGGCCCCTTTGGCTCTGTCCATGGTATCGAGCCAGAAACTACTTCTTTAGACTGTCTAAAGGAGAGAGAGATGGCGCTCTGGTGGGAGTGCAGTGCTGTTCCCAAGAGTTTCCCAACATCACCGGGTTCTTTCTACAAATCACCGCAGCCAGAGCCCACAAGCTTAGTTCTGAGCCTAGTTTAACAGTCTGGGCTTCGAGTCTGTCACCATAATGATGGGGAGAAAGGGGCTCTGACACCCCTCTCCTCGACAGCCTGAAAAATCATTTCTTGTTTTCTGATGTGGGTTTTTGAGACAGTCTTACTCTAGCTGGCCTTGAACTCAGAGAGATCCACCTGCCTCTGCCTCTGCCTCTGCCTCTGCCTCTGCCTCTGCCTCTGCCTCTGCCTCTGCCTTGCCTCTGCCTCTGCCTCTGCCTCTGCCTCCTGAGTGCTGGGATTAAAGGCTTGGGCCATCAAGCCCAGCTGGATTTGTTTGGTTTTGTTTTGTTTTTTTGTTTTTTTATTATTTAAAAAGGATTTGGCTGTGTAGTCCCAAGCTCATCCTGAGCTTTCTGCCTCAGCCTCCTGAGCGTTGGTGTTATAGGCACACACAGCCACACTTGGCTCTATTGTCCATTTCAGGTGTGATGATGCATACCTGGGATCCTAGCATTTGAGAAATGGAGTTAGGATGGTCAAGTTCAAGGACACAGGGACTTCCTGGGTAGCCAGAGTGGACAAGACTCTGTCCCAGAACACCAAAGCAAACAGACAAATCAATGAACACCTTCCTCCTCTCTCCACCTCCACCCTTGGTTAGAATCTCAGCTGCATTTGTGACAAGCTGTGGGATGGCCACTGTCACTTTCTTTGTCCCCATTTATCTATCTATGAAAGGGGCTAAATAAAAGCCAGGTCTGGTGACTCACTCCTGTAACCTCAGCATTCACAGGCTGAGGCAGTCATTGCCCTGAGTCTGAGGCCAGCCTCGGCTAAGCTGTGAGACCCTATCTCAAGAACCTCCCCAAAAGAAGAGCAGTGGTACTCAACCTGTGGGTCTTGACTTCTTTGGAGGGGTGTCAAATGACTTTTTCACTGGGGCTGCCTAAGGCCACGGGAAAACACATTTACATTATAATTCATAACAGCAGCAAACTTACAGCTGTGAAATAGTGAAATAACTTTGTGGCTGGGGTCCCCACACTGTGAGGAACTGTGTTAAAGGGCTGCAGCGTTAGGAAGGCTGAGAACCACTGCTGTGGAGGATGGTGACAACCACATGCCAGTTCTTCATACGGTGCCAGTTATACAGCACTCAGTCACATTACCAGCTTGGTAGAACCATCTCCACATTGGGAGCTTGGAGGGCAGAGCTGCTAAGGTTGGTACACCCCAGCCAGGGGCCATCTCTGGAGCCCAGTGACCTCAAGAACAGGGTGATGCCAGGGACATTTTGGACCATGTTGCCCAGAGGTAGGTGGTCTGCCTTCAGAAATCTGTGATGCAAAGCTCTAGGGGCAGGAGACAAAAAGGCCTCCTGGTGCCTTTCCTACTTATAAGCCAGCAAAGGCAACGGAGTAGCAGGCATGTCCTGAGCACTCTTAGCTCTACTTCACTGGAAGGCAATCTGCAAAATGACCCCTAAAGCTGGACCTGGTGGCACAAGTCTTAAATCACAGCACTCAGAATACAGAGGCAGTTGGAGCTCTGCAAATTTGAGACCAGTCTGCTCTACACAGTGGGGCAAACAAACAAATAAACAAACAACAAAAGAGTCCAAACAAAAATAAAATCAAACTAACAAAGAGCACCCCTGATGGAAGAACCCTTATTCTGATTTTACAGATGAAATATAAATTGCCCACAGAAAAACTGGAACCTTTGCAAAAATCTGGTTAGTGGTTAGCATTAGTTTCAGAGTCTGGGTTATTTAGACAAACAGAGCAAACTGACTCCCAATAGAACCCAGGTTCTGATCCCAAGGCATATTGCTAAGGCTCAGCATACCAACACATGCTGCAAACCAACACATGCTGTACCCATTTCCCAAGAGCTGAGCTTTGTACCAACTCCAAACACAGCTGGGGAGGAATGTGTGCAGAGGAAGTTAGATGAAACGCCCTCATGGATACAAAAATTGATGGTCCCACTCTCTTGGGCCAGGGAGCGTCAGGAAGGGTATGATATCTAAATTCATGCTGGATGATGAGAAGGAGGTGACTCTGTCCATGAGGACATGTTGCAGGGTCCCCTGGCCAGTACATGAGGCCTAGACATGAAGCTCACCTGAGCACAAGCACAATTCTCTATCCGTGAGGTACATACCATGGCTGTTCCTACCAAGTACCCACTGTGTGCCAGGCTATGCACCAAGGCCTGGGTGCTTCTCCTCAAGCCCTGCTTCTGCAAAGAGGTAGTGTTTGACAAGGATATGGAACGACTTTAGTCTTCTCTCTCCTGCTGACCAGCAGGTCTAGACCCGACAGCTGCAACGGGGAGTAGTTGAGGAAGAAGTACAGCATCAGCGGGCTCTTTCCATAAAGGTTGAACTGGTTTGAAGTCAGCTCCGGGTTCTTGCAGGCAGGGTGGGACTGAGAGAGGGGGAAAAGAGAAAAGGAAAGGATATTGTCCTGTGTGATGGTGAGTCTCCACTTGACAGGGATTAGGGTCACTCAGGGGACAAGTCTCCAAACACAAATGTGAGGGATTATTTCATTTCTGGGCATATCTGTGAGGGATTATCTCGATTGATTAAAGAGGATGATTCATCTAATGGTGGGTGGAGCCGTTCCTGAGTAGGGATCCTGATGTGTATGCCTTACAGAAAGTGATCTCAGAACGCATGGCACTTGGTCTCCTGCGTGTGGAGATGTGACTACCTGCCTCAAGCTCCTTCTGCCTTCACTCCCCCTCCTGCATGGTCTGTACTATGAGCCAAAACAAACCCTTCCTCCCTTATGTTCTTCTCTGGCTGTGTCATCATGGCAATAGGAAAGGTAACCGATACACCATGCTTAAGGCATCCACACCTCTGACCCAGTAAGTCCACAGTAATTCCAGCTCTGATGCCTCCTCAGAATGGGCAAAACAAAGGAAAGGTTTTATGCGTAGTCTTCTGCAGTAACAGCTGTTTCCCACATCAGGATGGCAAGAAAAACAACTGTACCACGTGCAGTAAAGTCACAGGGACAAGTGAGTTTCAAGGGGAACATTGCTTTGGCAAAACCTCTAAGTTTTTTTCCCACCAGGTACACTTTGACTTTTCCACCATGAGTAAAAGATCATCGTTCTAACTAAGGAGGTGGTTTCAGACAGTGCCATGTGTGCTGGAGCACAGCATCAGCAGTTGGGGAGGCTAAGCCAGGTGGATCGGTGGAAGCAGAGTAGGCAAATGCCCCACCACATCACATCCTGGTCTGGCAGTGCTCTACTGCTTACAGTGATGGCACCAATCACATGTCTCTTACAGTGATGGCACCAACCACACACCTCTTTGGCCATGACTACCCACCAAGACCTTGAAGCTGAGTCAGTTCGTCTCAGAACTTCTTCCCACTGCTCCTCCAGGGTTCTCAGCTGTGCCCTTTGTCATCCCTGGTTCAAATCTGTCACTCTCCAGTCTAATTCCTCCCACCCAGACAAACCACATATCAGCCCATGTTTGTCTCACTCTTTTGCTTCTGTCCATAGAGCAGATCTGGCAGCTCTTAGTACCAGGGACCAAAGATGCTGAGCTGGGTTCTCAACCTTCCTAATGCTGCAACCCCTTAAGACAGTTCCTCATGGTGTGGTGACCCTCAACCATAAAGTTATTTTGTTGCTACTTCATAACTGTAATTTTACTACTGTTAATGAGTCATAATGTAAATATCAGATATACAGAATATATCTGATATAGGATCCCTGTGAACGGGTCGTTTGACACACACATCCCCAAAGAGGTTGAGACCCACAGGTTGAGAACCACTGCATCTGAGTTTAAAGCAGTAAAAAATATATTTATTTAGGCCTTCAGACAACAAGGTCTGACTTTGTAGCCCATGATAGCCTAGAACTCACTATGTAGCTCAAGCTGGCCTAGAATGGTTAGCAATCCTCCCAAGGCAGCCTCCTAAGTGCTGGGACTACAGGTGTGAGCTACCACACCTGGCTCCATTAGGGAATTTAAATATAGACAAAACACTCAAACAGTGGGTGTCTTCTTTCTTTCTTTTTTTGAAGACAGGGTTTCTCTGTATAGTCCTGGCTGTCCTGGAACTTGATCTGTAGATCAAGCTGCCTCCAAATTCAGAGATCCTCCTGCTTTTACCTCCCGGTTCTGGGATTAAAGGTGTGCTCCACCAGTGCCTGGCTGCTGGGTTTCTTTTTGACCTAGAAATCATCCTTAGGAGAGCTGACAGCATCACCTGGTCTGTATCAGAAACACCCCAGCTCTTTCCTGACACCTACATAAGATCAAGATGTTTTAACCATGTCTCCTTTAAATCAGATCTACTCTTAAGTTGGAGATACTAAACAGTCAAGAGTGTTTGCTGTTCTTCCAGAGGTTCCAAGTTTGGTTCCCAGTGATTATATCAGTTGATTCACAGCGGCCTGTAACTCCAGCTCCAGGGTATCAGAGACCCTCTTCTGGCCTCTGAGAGCACCTATACTCACACGCGCATACAAGAACACACTCATATGCACACACACAAAACACATGCAACGAGAAACAATAGAATAGATCTTACATTTCAATCATGTGCTCACCTTTTTTGTAAGCAAATTTATGCACGCTCTGACCTGTGATATTTGCTTGACTTGCTGTGTGGCTTTCCTGGAGAACAGGGTAGGTATAGTGTGATCTGTCAATGTGATACAACAAAATGTGAATATGAGTATTTGCCCAGGGAAAAGACAGAGCTCGGGGTGGGTCTCAGCTTCCTGCTAGAGTAAAAATGGTGTCTGTGCGAGACACCGGTCCTCTGGAGCTGCGGGGGCCAGATGACTCCACTTGCATCTTAACCACACACACATGGCCATAGGCCATGCCCATCCTTGGTTCCATGGCACAAATACTCACTGACTATCTATTCTGTACCAGGTTCACGCTGGGTGCTGGAAATAGATTATCTTCAAGGACCTTATAGTTTACTGAGGAAAAAGGGACATGAAAATACTGTCACACTAACTCAGGTGCCACAACTAAAGTATCTACAAGAATCAGTATGTCATTGTAGAATAAGGAAAGACCCAAAGGTCTTAAGATGCCAGCAGCAACAGACTGGGTGCTGTGCTAGCTACAAGACAAATGAAAACGCATCAGTGCAGCTTCTGCACAGAACTTTCCGATAGAAGAAGGGTGGCTTTCCTGTAGGAGGTTAGCAGAGAACGGCTTAAAGACAAGCAAAAAACCAAACAAAAACTGCAACAGGTCATCCAAACCCAGATCGCTAGAATGGCTGCAGAGCTGTCCACGGTAGCCCTGGAAGGCAGAGTGCAATGAACCAAATCACCCACACACCAAGAGAAAAAGTGCCAGTAATCTAGGGCTGGGATGTAGCAGTGATAGAGAGCTGGACTAACATACCCAAGATGGTGGGTTCAGCCCCAGCAGCAGGAAGGAAGGAAAGTGTCTTATGCTGGACAGATGGTTCCCAGGTTAAGACACATACTGCTTTTCAAGAGGACCAGAGTTCAGTTCCCAGCATCCACATGAGGAAGCTCACAATGGCCTGTAACTCCAGCTCCGGGGGATCTGGTGCCCTCTTCTGGTCTCCGTGTGCATCCAAAACCTGGGTCATACAATCTACACATATACACATAACATTGAATATATATCAAAGGAAATCCAGGGTTGTAGAGATGACTCAGTAGGTAAGTTTACTGCCTTCACAGGGGCCCTGGATTTGGTCCCTAGAACAGCTCACAGCTGTCTATAAGTCCAGTTCCAGGGGATCCAATACCCTCTTCTGGCCTCTCTGGGTACCAGGCATGCAAATCTTTAAAAAAAAAATTCCAAAGCTGTAAACCTGAAGTAGGACAGAAAGACAGGAAATGATGGGGGCACAGAAGGAAGATGAAGCTAATTACCCCAAATTGACATCTCGCCAACTAAGAGGCAAGAAAGCCGGAACAATTAACTACATCTGCTGGAAAGGCTGATAATTGATAATATCCCTTTCATATGCAGGCACTTTATGTTAAAATAGCAGTTAAGGTCTGAATGTGTATGACCCCGGACAGAGCCTCGTTCCCTTCTCTGAATGTAGCATGGAATCTTGACTAAACTTAACTTGGTTTACAGTGAACAGACCCATACCAAGGGTAGCACACGTCTTTGATCCCAGCACTTGGGAGGCAGAATAAGCTGAACTCCACGAGTCTAAGGCCAGCCTACTTTACACAGCAAGGGAAGAATTTAAGAAAACAAAACAAAACAAAAGAAAAAAATCTGAACTCTACTCTCTATGGGCTGGACTTCCATGTCACCAGCTGTACCCTGTAACTTTAAACCCCACTAAAAATGCTATATGTGATTACTGAATAAACAGTAAGTAACATCTCTTTGAGAAGCCTACACTCACGTGCCCTGGTGTACTTCACTTTCTTCTGAGTCCCTCTTCTCTCCTGATCCTTGAGCTTAGGCCTGTGCTAAAACATCTTTAGTGGTTGGAGAGATCACTCAATGTTTAGGAGTGTTTGCTGCTCTTCCATCAGACAAGAGTTTTGTTCCCAAAATCCTTCTACAGTGGCTCACACTGCCTGGACCTCCAGCTTCAGGATATCTGATGCTCCCTTCTGGCTGGGCCTCTGAGGGAATCTGCACATATGTGCACACACACACACACACACACACACACACACACACACACAAACATCAATAAAAATAAAATAATCATATGTGTGTATGTGTATCTTTAATAAAAATCTCCATCTCTGCATTGTTACTTTGTTACTGATGGGTTCTAGAATTCTCTTCAGCATTCGAGCCATGAATACTTAGTTTGGACTGAGTAAACTCGGGAGTCCCCCAAACCCTAGGGGAACTCCTCAGGCTGCTAAGGATGACAGCATGGGACACTGACATGACGAGCAGGATGGGGAACCCTGGTACTCTTGACACTTGCACAGAAGGTTCTTTGTCACGGTGAATGTCTTGCACATTTAGGTGCTTATCTGACGGAATCAACAATGTACCCTCCCTTCCTAGCTAGTGCTTGGTGCCAAGGCCCAGGTCAAATCCAAGAGCAAAGCAAATTATGTTCAGATGTATCCAAGCAGCAGGGTTTTGGGGCTTGAGAGGAAAGCCAGCCTTGCCCTTCACAGCAGCCTGCTTACCTCTCATGGTGCGTTGACACCTCCATCCTTCCTCTGTGGTCTTCTTACCTGAAAGATCTTTTTCATTCATTACATAAGAATGAGAAGTCTTCAGGAGAGCCTTAAAGAAAAAAAAAAAAGACTAAAGTGAGCAACAGTGGTATGAGAGAAATGCTTGCACTTTATCCACATCCCATCATTCTTAGTAAAGGACGGCCTGAGACGAGCCTTCCAGCCCAGTCTGGCAGTTTCAAGACCAGAACAGAAAGATGGGGTGATATGGAGTGGGAGGGCAGCAATGGGGTGTCAAGCGGCTAGGGATGGAACAGCTTTGTTCCTTGGGGTTCCTTGAAGATGAAGGAAACTGCCCTATGAAATGCTTACGTGGCCCCCAATAGGGCTCCAAGCCCGGTGCAGTCATTTCCAATGAGTCAAGCAGTACATGGCCTTCATTAATATCTTTTTGAGCAACTAGTGTGGTATCTGGCGCTGGGCAATCACTGAAACCTAGCTCCTGCCTTGAAGTACCCCCAGATTATTAGCAGGACACTAATTTAACAGTGGCTCAAACTATGTAAAACCTGTTCGCCCACAGAAGTGTCAGGAGACAGGCAACCCTTGGCGTATGTGGTGCTTCTGCTGTGCTAAGGCTCGGGATTATTGACTTCTCCCATTTTCTGGTTTCACTTTAGGATATTGTCCTCATGGAGCAAGATGGCAGATCTCTGGGCACCAAGATCACACTCCAGGCAGCTGGTTAGGGAGGGAGACTGGGAAGCGTTGGGGTGGGTCTGGTGCTGCTGTGTTTACAAATGCTAAATACTGGCCCCAGACCTGGTTGCTCCTCCCCCATGAGGAGATCCTTGAGTACACCAACTGATGCTATGTGACCCTGCTCTAGATAAAAGGCTAACAAGCCTGGGATTGGGCTGTAGATAGAGGTAGGCAGGTTTTTAATCATCTGCCAAGGGGTCACGGGTAGAAAGGAGAAAGGATACTAGAGAGGAAGAAGCCTCCACGATAGGAGATGGACCATGAGCACGTGGCCAGGAGAAATGCAAGTAACAAGCTGACATATGGCTGGGATTTTAGTTGGAATCACTCAAAACCTGCCCAACCGAGGCTTCCAGCTTGTAAATAAAATACCTGGATTATTTGCTAGAATATAGAATTCATTTCCCAGGGAAGGATCCACACAAGGCTTTTAAATGAAAGAGGGATCCCATATACTGCCACATGGTATATCTCACTGACTTGACATATACTGCCACATGGTGGATCTCACTGACT
>JADRCH010000174.1:1308558-1380221 GCA_019843965.1 Rhynchomys soricoides
CACTGACTTGACATATACTGCCACATGGTGGATCTCACTGACTTGACCAGCCATAGTCACACACCTATGCCGAGATGTAGAAGTGTGAAGGAAATATATTTAGTGTGGTCATGCACCTGTACAACAACAAAAAACCTCCCAAGTGTGACAGCGAATGACAGAGAGGATTTGGGAGAGAGGAGTCCTGAATTACTGCTGGTGTGTGTGTGTGTGTGTGTGTGTGTGTGTGTGTGTGTGAGTGAATTAACCAGCATTTAGGAAAATAAGTCTGGAGGTTTCTCAAAAAGTTAAAAATAAAACCACCATATGACCACCATTTCTGGGCAGATGCCCAGACAAATGTGCACCTACCACACAAATGTTTAATGTCGCTCTAAACACTACAGCTGGGAAAGGGACGTGGCTCGGCTGTCCATTAATGGATATTGGAAATCTGGTACAGCCTCACATTTCAGAGAATTGGCCAGGCCATATCCTTGGCTTTAACTCCTGCCTCAACTTCCCTCACGTATAAAGCGCTGGATCACACACCTCCCTGTTCTAAGTAATTCTCCTTTCATCCTCAACTTTCCCTCCCTCCCTCTCTCCTTCTCTTCTTCCTTTCCTTAGTCACAGGGCCTTTGCACATGCTGTTCCTGCTTCCTAAAAGGCTCTCACATTCTCCCAATGGTTCCTGTGCTGGTCTGAATAGATATGGCTCCTATAGACTCCTGTGTCTGAATGCTAGGCCCATAGGGAGTGGCACTATTAGGAGGTATGGCCTTGTTAAAGGAAGTGTGTCCTGGTGGGGACGAATTTGGAGGTCTCCTATTGCTCAAGGTACACTCAGTGTGACACACAAGATGTAGAACTCTCAGCTCTGTCTCCAGCACCATGCCAGCCTGTACACTGCCATGATTCCCACCATGACAATAATGGACTAAGCCTCTGAAACTGTAAGCTAGCCCCAATTAAATGTTGTCCTTTATGAGAGTTGTCTTGGTCACAATGTCTCTTCACAGCAATAAATCCCTAATCCAGCTCCTTTGGTTCTCAGCTCACATGACCCCTTCTGGGAGTGCGATCTGTGACATGCATGTACTTCCTCTTCACATCCAGGGTAAGTAAAGGACTTACATTGCTCTCCTCTCTTCAACCTTCCCTATACACTGCACCTGACCCTGGTGTTCAGGAGGAGTGCTGGCATGGGCAGTTGCTTTCTGGAGGACAGTCAGGAGACAGGACCTCTCAGAAGCCTGGTACTCAATGATTAGACATATCTGACCGGCCAGCACCCCTGGTCAGGGATCTGCCTGCCTCTGCCTCCCCAACACTCAGAGGACAAGCACACACACCATGTCCATCCTCTCTCACATGGGTCCTCATGACTACATACCAAACACTTTATAAACAAAGCCATCTTCCAACTGCAATTCCTCTTTGTAAAGCTGCCTCCAGCATCTTCTTTAAAACCCATTAAAGGGATGGAAGACTTGACTGACTCTTGGACAGGCTCCTGGGAGCTCTGGCTTATAGGTGAGCCACAGGAGAAGTTGGATCTAATACAAGTCTTCAGTGCGTGAGCAAGCCAAGGGCGGATAGCAGGTTGATCTTAAAGAAATCTCTGCTTGGTGCCCAGAATTCTAAACTCTCAGATAGTCTGCAGCTACTGACATGCAACACAGCAAGACTGCAGCCAGCTGCATCTGCTGAGCAGATGGAGAACTGTCTGTTTATGGCAAGAGGCTCTGCCCCAGCATATCCAACATTGCCTCTGTCCTGGCTCCCCAGTCACATTTAAGCTGTTTTCAAGGTTCTAGTTTTTGATTGTTTCTATTTCTAGAACAGAAGATGGGATCTCTCAGCTGGGTTCTTGTCAGAAGGCTTTCTGTGTTCCAGTACACAGAAACGTATTTGTTTTGGGAGCTGTGATTGGCAGTGCCCAAACAGAGAATAATATTTTGATGCTGATCTGAAGGACAGTTGGCCCTCAGCAATGCCGGTTCTGTCTGGTTCTGTCTGTGCTTGGGGCAGGAGTGATATTTATAGAGCTCCATCCTATGCTAAACAGGGCCTAGCGCTTACAAACGTGATCATCATGATGTCCTAATATCCTACTGAGTGCCCTCTTGGTGGCATACCTATATTTGAAGACACATGACAGGAGACAGACCCTCCCTGGTGGAGTTTACATCCTAGCAGAGGAGGATTCCAGCTAACAAAGAAACCCTCAGTGAGAATGACAGGCTGTCACAAGAGGCACACAGAGCATGGGGTATGGGGTGCTAAGTCTCTGCTGAGTACACCAGAGTAAGCACATGGCCCCTGCTCACAGCCAAAGATAAGCCATCTAACAGAGCACCAGGTTTCGTGCAGCATTGGATACCGGAACTCGGGCATCAGAACAGGCCCATTGACCTAGGGCTTCAAGATTAGTGTGGACACGGTCATGGTCAGAGTGATGACTGGACCACATGGATGCTCAGAAAGAAAGGGGGCTGACTGGGCTTGCTTCATAAGGAGTATCCTCTAGACCAGGCCAAGAAAAGCAGCTCTGAGCATGACAGTGAAGCAGTATAGTCGTGGAGGGCTTGCCTAGCAGGGTCTGAGTCCACTTTCAGGAGAGAATGGGGGGAAATGGGAGGGAAGAAGAGGAGAGGGGAGAGAGAGACAGAGATAGAAAGACTGAAAGCCAGCTATGCATCTAGAGCTGTGAGCCTGCATATCTGGGGCTCAGCCTGGACCCAGAGGCTAGAGCTACCTCCTTTCTTATGTCCTGTGGCTATCGCCCACGTTCCTCTCTTATGTGGATAGTCTGGGCCCTATCCGGCCCCGCTCTGAGGAAATGGGATAGAACTGGACAGAGGTACAGGGACATGCCTGCCACAGAAGGCTACACAGATGCTCCAGGAAACCCAGGGTTGTAGCAGCTTTGGGGCCATGTCTGTGCTCCCCACTTACCATAAGGTTACGGAACTTCTTGTTCTTCTGTTTTATCCTCTGGGTGGAGGATTTCTTACAAGTGAAGAGGGTGAACTGTCTTGCTAGGAGAGAGAAAAGCTGGATTGTGGGGTTGTTGAGATAATCCTAGAAGCTCTGATAAGAGCAAAACAGAACCAGACCTAGCCCCAGGCAAGCACAGGCCTCTGCTCAACAAGGCAGCGCTGATGAGCTAGCCAGAGAATAATGTCTATGAAGCCACATGTGCGGTGCACAGTGTATAAGAAACCAAAACCAAATCACAGTGGCTTCACAGAAAACCAACCTCCCGGAATCCTAAAAACAGCCAAGTAAGCACCGGATAAAATATTCGTTTGATTGTCCTTTTGCTTTTCAGACAGGGTTTCTCCATGAATTCGAGACTTGTCTGATTTTTTGTTTGTTGTTGAGGCAGTGTCTCTACTATATAACTCTGGTTATAGCCTAGGCTGGCCTTGAACTCACAAAGATCCACCTGCCTTTGCCTCCAAAGTGCTGGGAATAAAGGCGTTTGCACCACCATGCCAAGCCTCCTGACTCTTCCTAAACTAACTTTGTTTGTTTTTGAAACAGGGTCATAGAGTCTAACCCAGGCTGGCCTTGAACTCTCTGGATAGACCAGGTTGGCCTCTAGTTTACAACCCTCTTGCTCAGCTTCCCAAGTTCTGGGATTGGAAGTATGTGCCAGAAGGTTTGGCTGGATAAAACATTTGCAAACGAAATCCAGGGCGAGAGAGGTAGCTCAGTGGTTAAAGATCATTCTACTCTTGCAGAGGACCTGGGTTCCAGTCTCAGCACCACATGGTGGCTCACAACCATCTGTAACTCCCACTTCCTGAGGAATCCAACACCCTTTCCAGACCTCTGTAGGCACCAAGCACACACACTGCACATAGACACACATACAGACAAAACACTCATGCACATAAACTAGATCTAAAAAATGTTAATAAAAAATAATTAAAACAAACATTAAAAAAATGTCTAGGGCTGGGGTGTGGCAGTGTTGGAGTTCAGAATTATCATGGGCTAAGTCTCCGGGTTTGAGCCCTGAAACCACCAAAAAATATGAAAAATTGTCTTATAACAAGCTGGTAAACTTATAACTCAGAGAAAGAGAGAGAGAGAGAGAGAGAGAGAGAGAGAGAGAGAGAACATAGTTAACCCTTTAGAGGCAGAAATAAAGACAATTTAAGGACTGGCTTCCTTCATTTTTTTTCTTCTCCTCACTTTAAAAAAAAAAAAAATACCTGAGTATATCTGCTGACTAAGGAACGCACATCTCTCTGGTTTGAACAGTGACAGGGTCTGGCCCTGACAAAGGGATGGCTGTTACAATTTACAGACAGACACTGCAGCCAGCTCTGTGCAAAGGGGTGCAGCCAGGATCCTCCTTGGAGCTTCACTGTGACTGCAGGTGGTGTGGGCCTTGCTCAGTTGCTGGGTCTGACTGACTTAAGCTCCACAGAGTCTACATCACTGGTCCTTCCTTCACCTGCTTGAAACAGTTAACTTCAAATCTCAGTGTGGGCACTTGGCACTGTCAGTGTTGGGGGCTGTCCTGGCACTGATCCGTGTGGTCTCTGCACCCTGCCTCCAATCAAGGCAAGAGCAATCCACATGCTGTGGCTGAAGTACCTCCATTGCCCGTGGGTAGGAAGGAGAGGCAGAGCTTACACGCCCAGTGATACTCTCAGTATACGGTCTGGCTCACGGAGCTCTTGACATGATATGACATGTCACAGACTCTCAGTCTGGCCACCAAAGTGAAATATCAATGCTAATGAACTGTGGTAGTTACAGTACTCACAGTGTGGCTGACATGTGGGCAGTAGAATTTTCTGTTCTGAAGTAGAACAAGCTGGCTTCAAATGTGAAGAAAGTCGCCTCCCTCAGTCTCCCAAGTGCTGGGATTAGGGGTATGAGCAGCCAAGACATGTCTATGACATGACACGTTGAGAGAAGTGAAAAGGTCGGTGTTGTGCAAGCTACTCCTCAGATAATCCATGTCCTCATCTGTACCATACATGTAGGGCTTTTTCCGTTGATTATCATGAGTATGAAACAGTACCCAGAGGTTCCAGCAGGTCCCAGGCACCACTAAACTCCTAAGCTCCTAATAATTAATTTTCTGTATTCTATAGTACAACTTACAGTCTGGATAGATTATAGAAAACACTGGCCTCTGACGATACTAGAACATCAGACTGATGAGAACATAGACCACAGAGACCTCATGGATGATAATAGAATATACAGACCTGATACAGTATAGGAGAATTGACAAGAGGGTGGATTTATCTTGTTTGTTTATAGCTCTGGGGGTGGAACACATGATTTTATGCATGCTAGGCAAGCCCTTTACCAGAGCTGGGTGTCCCTAGCCTTTCTACCAAATGTAAAATTCTACTCCATATGCAATCTATAAGCACTGATGTTTTATTCCTTTGGTGGCCAGTTTGAAAGTCTGAGAAATAATCTGGTGGGGACATCAATGCCCTGGTACCCCTGCCTAAGTTACATGGTGGCTGGGTTGTGTTAGGGGCAGAAGAGGCAGGGCCACAGCTGGGAGCTTACTCCTTAAAAGTTGACTGCTCTGTAACAGTAATTCTTCTCTCCGGAACCTCTCTGGATCCAGTTCTGAGTAGTCCCAGTTGTTATAGCTCTGTGGGCAAGGATATGTCCCTGAAAGAAGCCAAGAATGGTGATGGTCACTTCCACCAACAGGAATGGAGCAGGACAAGGGGAGGCAGAGACCTTGAGCTTCCTGATGTTTACAAGGAACCTGAGATTTGCTGCCAGCATTGTCCCGGTCTTGCCACCCCTCTCTAGAGGATTTGTTCACCTGCTGAGTAGGGACAATTCATCTGCCCCACCATCTCCTGCTGCCTGGCTGTGTGACTCTGTGACAAGTGCTCATGGAGATGCTGTGGTTACCCCATTTCCTTAAGCTCCCCTGTCCAGGGGTAGAGGCTGAGGCAGTCATGTCTCTGTGTCCCCAAGGCCTCCTGGCAGCAGTAAATACAAGCTCAGTGAAGGTTTTCTTAACACAGTGCCATGCTAAGTTCAGCACCAGAAATGATGCATGCAACCGTCACTGGAGAATGCTGAGCCACTGAGCAAGGCTGCTGCCTCTACTGGGTGATGTGAATGAGCAGGAGGCTAAGAAAAAGGCAGGAACAAGGAGAAGGAGCAGCAGAAACAGGGTGGGAAATGAGAGGCAGGTTGCCACAGTGACCCAAGACCTGGCTTTGGAGGGGAACAACCCTAGGTCTAAAACATGATCCTCCATGTTCAGAGGCTGGATGAGTGTACAGTGAAGAGTTGACACAGTGGCCTGAGGCTGTTGGCCTTAGAAAGGCCTGCAAGCTGGCCCTTGGCTAGAGTCTGGGAACACGGCCGCAAAATGTTCTCAGGCAGACAGTATATACAGTGTGGCTTAGCTGAACACTTGCCTTTTAGAATGGCGATACCAGATAACACAGCTATCTCCATGATGACCCTGAATGCAAACCTTGGCTACCGGCTCTGAGGTGCTTCTCCTGGGCAGTGCCTTCACACACTAGTAGCTACATCTCCCTGGCAGATAGATAAATGCACTGTTCGGGAGTCCTTGTGGGAAAGAGGGAGTGAGCACCAGGCAGCTTACACAGGGATCTTCCAAAGCATGCCCGTCCTCCCGTGATCCAGCCATGCTTCCTTACAGAACCTGTACCGCTCAACCATGATGACAAAGCTCCTTAGGAGAAAGGGACTGTGTTGTTCTTCCATACCCCTAACATAAAACGTAAAAGTCTCCTGTTTCACACTGTGTTGAGTCAAACAGAAACCTCACAGTAAGTAGCAGCATTCAGTGACCTCATGAAGGCTCTGGGCTCCAAGAAAGGTTGGACAAAGGGATGAAGACAGCTGGGGAAGAGAGTGTGGAGTTGGCATGGCGTCTGCTGACGTGGGCTGAGGCGGCCTCGAGCATCAGGCTGCTTTGAGGTTCGTCAGCCCATGGCATGTGGGTAAGTAACAGGGCCCAACCGACGCTTCTGCTTCTGAGAGAGGATGCCTTGCTCCCTGCAGATCAAATCAGGCAACCATTGGGCTGCAGCTCAATTCACTCACATTCTCGTCCTCTCTCTCTATCTCTTCCTCCTCCCTTCCCTCCTCCTTCCTTTCTGGTGTTCTGAGATGTGTCTATGGTACTATAGCTTCTGGGGTTGTTTGTTTTGAGGTGGGTCTTACACAAGTTCAGGCTGCCTTTGAGCTCACAAGACCATACCATAGCCTCTCAAACACGAGGGTTGCAGACACTCAACACCAAGTTTAGACTCTCTACTGTTAAGGAGGGAACAGGAAAAGCTGCCTTAATGGACAGTGCTAGGGAGACAAAAACACACTGAGCCTCTTGTTCCAACTTCGTGCCCTCGTTGGTAGGAATCCCCATTGCTCTCACCTGAAATCCACAGGTTCATGGTGTTACAGATCTCTGACTTGAATTCATGGGTGTTGAACCAGGACTGGGGGAAGCAGCAGCAGAAGCTGGTGTACACAGCTTTGCTCAGAAGTGAAGAGAGCCTCTGGGAGGGGCAGAGCTTGGTGTCAATCCCAGTGTCTTTGCCCCCAGAACAGAGCCCTGGCTGAGCCAAGGATCTGTGATCAAACTCCTTCCCAGCACCAGGCTGCCTTGGGCTGCCTCCCCACCCTGGTGTCACTGAGGATGCTTCTCGAGAACCTCGCTCTGTGTGGCCATCAGCTGCCACTGTCCCCCAGCATGCCTCTCCAGTCTCAAGATCTCTAATTTTTCTTACTGACTTGTAAGAGTTCTTTGTGTCATATAACATACTCGTCACCAGGAGCTGAAGAGTTGGGCTAGTGATTGAGAGCATTGGCTGCTCTTGCAGAAGACCCAGGTTCAACTCCCAGAGCCCATTAAGGCAACTGCCAGCCATCTGCACTGGATCCAGGGGATACAGTGCCCTCTTCTGACCCCCAAAAGCACATACAAGTAGGCAAAACACTCATGCACGTTAAAAAAAAAATGAATCTAAAAGCATAGGCCACCAGTATTTTCATATAATTTGTTATTTACATCTTAATTTTGTGTGCAGTAGTTAAAAAAAAAACAAAACCTCGCTAGTTAACGGTTGCATGAGGTGACCAGGCTTTAATCCCTCTCTGGGAAATTTTGAAGCAGGAGGATGGAGAATTTGAGGCTAGCTGACACCACATATCAGTTTGAAGGTAGACTGGGATAGAATGAGACCTTGTTTCAGAAAAAAAAAAAATACACACACACACACAGTGTGTGGATACAGTTCAATTTATCAATCATTTGCTTAATGGCTACTTCCCCTGGATCGCGTCTACATTGTCCTTCCTCATCAAAAAATTATCTACTGACATATTTTCTCCCCTTTAATACCCTTTAGTTCGGATACACAAAAGGTGTATGTGTGTTTACGTTTCTCGTTTTAACACTACAAGCCTATTCACATACTACAGAAACATGAACTAGAATAGCAATGGGGCTAGAAAGAAGGATGGCTCAGTGGTTAAGAGCACTGACTGTTATTCCAGAGGACCCAGGTTCAATTCCCAGCACCCACATGGCAGCTCATAGCTGGCTGTAAGTCCAGTGCCAGGGAACCCAGTCTACTCTTCTACCCTTTGCTGGCACTATGGGCATACGACACATACATATACACAGGCAATGATCCATACATGTAAAATAAAAAGGGGTTAATTCTTTTGTTGTTGTTGTTGTTTTGTTTCTAGACAGGGTTTCTCTGTGTACCTTTGGCTATCCTATAACTCACTCTGTAGACCAGGCTGGCCTTGAACTCAGAGATCTGCCTGCCTCTGCCACCTAAGTACTGGAATTAAAGGCATGGGTCACCACCACCAAGCTAAGGGATTTGGTGATAATTTTTTGTTTTGTTTTGTGTTGTTTTAGTTTTGATTTTGTTAGGTTGGGGGGGGGGGAGAGGTTTCAAGGCAGGGTTTCTCTGTGTGGCCCTGGCTGTCCTGGAACTTGCTCTGTAGACCAGCCTGTCCTAGAATTTAGAGATATCTGCCTGCCTGTGCTTCCCAGATGCTGGGATTAAAGGCGTGCAACACCACTGCCCAGCTAAGGTTTTAATTAAAAAAAAAAAAGAATAGAAAAATGGAGTCTCATGCCCTCTCTCCTCAGAGACAACCATGGCTAAGAAGTCAGCAATACTTCCCAGATCTTCTTTTCTATTCCTGGGTGTGCATGTGTGTGCTTGCACATCTAACAGTACTGTCACCCAAACACGAGGATACATTGAGAACTACATCAATAGATGATGCCACCATCTTGTGAACATCCCAGACTGTATTTATACAGACTCTAATGGCTTGTCATCTCAATGTGATACACTCTCATGGGACCACAGCCAGAGATTGTTCTTACGAGCGGAATTGTTACAAAGTGTGTGACTGCCATGTATACATAGTTTTAAAACACTGGGCCCAACGACTTGCTTTTTTCCCCACCATCCACGATGCATTGTTACATCTTCCCCGTGAGTAGAGGACTCGGACATACCTCTTTGCAATGACTAAATTATAAGCCAGGGCACGGTTACTTATTATTCCTTTATGGAAGGCCTGTTGGGGGCATTCTCTTGCCAATAAGGATATTTTCTAAGCAGTGTGTGACACTGACCTTTAAGAGTGCCTCTTCATAATGGGACCGACACATTTTGAACAACAGGGAGGCGTAATTTCGGGCTATTCGGTCAAACAGCTTTTTCTGGATCTCCTTGTCTGGCTGCCGGGTAAGAGACAAGCAGAGAATCACTAGTGTCCTTGCTGCAGCTCCCCTGCTGTTTCACCAGACATGGCCTCACCCAGATAACCCCAGGCTGGCCTTGAACAAGCACCACCACACCCTGCACGGGTCTTCAATGCAGGAGAAGCATCGTTCCCACACCTGAAATCTTATTCTACAGTGAGCTCACCTCATATGCTTTGGGGAATAAGCTGCTCTTCTGCTGCCCACATTTACAAAGCACTATGGCATGTTAGTGAAGGGAAGCAACCAACTCTGGGAGGGTCTGAGGGGGGCAAGTTCTCCTCTCACCCCTGCCCTGGACAGGGCAGAAACTGTCTATGCAAGCGCAGGGGAGCTGCAGGGCATTGGGTTACACCTGATGTTCAGGTACATGAGAGGGGCCTGAGGAGGGAGGGTGACAGGCTGAGTCTGCAGAGGTGACTCATGGGATTGGAGGGGCTTGTTGCTCATGTTAACAAACCAGAACTTTGTTCCATAGGAAAGTGACTCAAGCAAGGGAAGAAACACAGACACACATTTACCTGGTACCGTTCATGAAACAGCCACCAGAAGCTATCCAGCCATATGGCGGTGAGAGAAGGCAAACACAGAAACTTCTCCAGTTCTCTGTCCGAACAGTAAGACTTGACAAGAAAGGAAAATCATATTATTACTGTGGGCGTTGTTATTATTACCACTGTTTAAGACAGGGCCTCACTGTGTCACCCATGCCTGGAACTTCATTTTCTCTTAACCTGGCTGGAATCTTTGAGCATACATCATTATCATGAGCTAAGAAGCAGAGGCCATGCAGTAAGAACACTGAGGGACACAGAGCAAGTGGCAGAGCCAGGAGTGGGAACCCACAACTCTGGATGGAGGGACCCCCTTCCTCTCAGCTCTGGACAGCAGCAGTTGCAAACTTGTGAGGCTACCACACAAATGCAAAGGACAGAGCCCTGGGAGTCTACTGAATCATCACAAAGCATCTAAGTCAAAAATTAAAGCAATTACTCACAAGCTCAGAGGAGCTTGTGTTGCTCCACCATATATAATATATGTGTGCATATATACTCTACTACTGAATGCTGCCTGCATGTCTGCCACTGGGTCACATGCCTTCACTCTTTATGTCACTCAGGAAGGACTGACTCAGCACAGCCGGGCAGCAGGAAAGGAGGAGCCAGGAAGCTGGGGGAGGAGGAGAAGGGAGGGGAGCAAGGTGCAGGAGTAAGTACAGCTGATACTCGAGTCCCAGAAATGGAGGGGTGACTGTTTATGAGCTACCAGAGCTGTCTGGGGGACAGAGATTACATAACCACAAAAGACAAAGAGGTCCAGCTACATGAGTTCAGAGCACTGTGAGCATCTTCCCTCTGCAGACCTCCACACAGTTGTCTGCTGCCTCTGGCGGTGCCTCTCGTCTGCATCCGTGGGCACCATCACTCTGCCTGCCACAGCTCTCCCTACAGCACAAGGTTCCTAGCCCAATCCTAGGTCCACTACCACTCTGCACTGTGTCCTGTCTACTGCCATGTAAACAAGCAGCCACCACCTTCCTACCGCCACAGAGACAGCCACTTGGCCTCTCGGAAACCATGAGCCAAAATGAAACTTTCTTTCCTTACATTGTTTCTGTCAATCATTTTGTCACAGCAATGAGAAAAGCAACTGGAAGAATCCCCCAGTCATGGCATCGAATTGGGAATCCATCAATGCATTAATGAGGAAAGCAGAGCCCTCATGGCCAATCACTTCCCTGGAGCCCTACCTCAGAACACTCTGTTTGGGAGCAAACCTTTAACACGTGAGCCTTGTTGGAGGATACTTCACTCCTAAACCATAGTTGTTTTGATTGGAGAGTAACAGAAGTCAGGCTTACTGGAGAGCCACGGAGCAGCCTACAGAATAGCATACAGTCCGCAGACAGACATGGGTCTGCTCCAGCTTCTTTCATAGGACACGGGATTCAAACATACTGGCAGGGCTGGCAAGATGGTTCAGCAGGCAAATGCACCTCTGACAATTCTGATGACTGAGTTCCCTCGCCTCCACAAACTGTCCTTTACCTCCACACATGCACTGCACAGTCAGGGCAGAGCTGGCCTGAGGCAGGACCTGCCGCCTGCTCTCTCTTCCTTACCTTGCCACTCAGGGGGTTTTTCTCAGACCGGATCACATTGCCCACCATGTCGCAGAAGTCCACGCCATTGGGTAGTTTGTTGGGCTTCATTTCATCAAATGGGGGGTGTTCGTGTAGTTCTACAAGCAGATTCTTATCTGCAGTTTTCTGAAGAACAAAAGCATGCGGGCTCCATCATCCTGGCAATTTAAAACAACAGGATGCCTCCCTTCCTCTTCCACATGAAGACAGCACAACCGTTCCATGTAAACAGGAGTCATCCAGACGGTTCCGTGAGTAAAGGTGTGCCATCTGCCAAGTCTGGTGACCTGAGTCCAATCCCTGGGACTCACAAGGTAGAACCAGAGATCTGACTTCTGCATGTTGTCCTTAGACCTCCCCATGTGTGCCCTGGCATGTGCGCCAGCCCCCTGCACACATACACACAAAATATATATAATAAATTTTTAAAAAGAGGAAATTATTTCCTAAGGCTTTGGGTACAGGTATTCTGGATAGTATAAAAAAACAAAACAACTTTTGGGGGGGGCAGGGTTAAATTAGAATTTCTGCAGTGCTGGAGACAGGAGACAGAACCCAGGGCTTTGTGACTGGTTGACAAGCATTCTACCCGTGAGCCACACCCCAGCCTGTGGATGTGAATCTTGACAAGGACAATGATGAGATGGGATTTGTTGGTGGTAGAGCGGGTTGGCCTCAGGTCAGAGAACTGAGTGGAAGGCAAGTGTCTTTCCTCTGACATGCTGAATGACAGTCACCTCAGCTTCCTCTATGACTGCATGACAGCGTGTCTGCAGAGATCGGCATAACCAGCCTGGCTGGCAAATGGAGTGGTAACATGGGGACTTGCTCTGTAGAAGGCACATGGAGCTGTGTGGCACCATCCCAGTGAGACAGGAGGACTCTGCTTCTCCAGAAAGACATCTCATCTCTAACAGTAACAGACACAGGGCTCTGCCACCCTCCTGTTGCTGAGGCTGGGGTCAGCTCTTCCCTTTCAAGAGTGACATGAGCAATTCTAGATT
This sequence comes from Rhynchomys soricoides, assembly GCA_019843965.1. Classification (NCBI taxonomy): domain Eukaryota; kingdom Metazoa; phylum Chordata; class Mammalia; order Rodentia; family Muridae; genus Rhynchomys; species Rhynchomys soricoides. The sequence continues at coordinate 1,321,472 of JADRCH010000174.1, forward strand.
TAAAGTACTGCCAGATTGCTGAAAGAGTGAATCCTGCACTTTCTGTATGAATCACTAAGTAGGCAAATCTTCCCTTAGGAGGAATAAAGCCCATTTTTTACACGGTAGAGACTACCGGGAAAGCAACATGACGCTGGGCTCTTACCCTTTTCGTGATGAGCAATTTGGCATTCCGGAGTTCTGAGCCTTGGCAAGATATTGGTGGCTCTTCCTTCAGCTTCTTGACTGAGAATGGAAGAAAAGTTAGAAGTGAGGGGTGGTGGTCCTACCCGCTACTGGAAACTAAGACCACTAGAGAGAGCTGACAGGTGACCAGCAGAAGCTAGGGCCTGGCCTATCTGGTTAGAGTCAGCAGGGAAGGCCAGATGCTGTGCACTAGACAAGCTTCTGTCCCCAGCAGGACTCCCCTCTATCAAATGTCTGATGGTGCCACCATCCAGCAGATTGTCCCTCTGGGATCCTGTCCCTCCTTCCTTCCTTGTCCACTGTCGAGTCTGATGGAAGACTAACGCAGAAGAGGACAAAACCTATCCTCAGGTAGAACTCTGGATTCCCACTCAACTGCACTATTTCAAAAACTGAAGAAAAAACAACCCTCTGGGGTCCACCTTAGTGCTAGAGCATGCGATTGGTGCCAAGTAAGGCTGTGGGATCCATGCCTAGCACCACAAAACAAAAACAGCTTAAAAGTATCCAAACTAAATGTCTTAGTCAGGGTTGCTATTCCTGCACAAACATTATGGCCAAGATGCAAGTTGGGGAGGAAAGGGTTTATTGAGCTTACACTTCCATGCTGCTGTTCATCACTAAAGGAAATCAGGACTGGAACTCAGGCAGGTCAAGGAGAAGGAGCTGATGCAGAGGCCATAGAGGAATACCACTTATTGGCTTGCTTGCTTCCCCTGGCTAGCTCAGCCTGCTTTCTTATAGAACCCAAGACTACCAGCCCACAGATGGTATCACTCACAAGGGGCCCTCCCCCCTTGATCACTAACTGAGAAAATGCCTTACTGCTGGATCTCATGGAGGCATTTTCTCAACTGAAATTCCTTTCTCTGTGATAACTTCAGCTTGTGTCAACTTGACACACCAAACTAGCAGTACAATTGACCTTTGTCAACTTGACACACAAACACATCACCATTAAGCATCAATCCTTGCTTTCTTATTCATCCCCAAGATCTAAATAACTTTAAAAGTCCCACAGTCTTTGCAAATTCTTACATATTAGCATTTCAGTCCCTTTTAAACATCCAATCTCTTAAAATTCAAAGTTAAAAATTCAAAGTCTCTTAACTGTGGGCTCCACTAAAATACCTTCTTTCTTCAAGAGGGAAAATTATCAGGCCACAGTCACAATCAAAATCAAAATCAAACTCCAACCATCCAATGTCTGGGATCCACTCACAATCTTCTGGATTCCTCCAAGGGCTTGAGTCACTTCTCTAGCTCTGCCCTTTGTAGCACACACCTTACCTTCTAGGCTTCAGATGCCTGTACTCCACTGCTGCTGCTGTTCTTGGTAGTCATCTCATGATATTGGTATCTCCAAAACACTGCTGTCTTCCACTGCAACTAGGTTCACCAATAGCCTCTCACAGGCTCTCTTCATGGTGCCAAGCCTCACCTCCTTTGCATGACCCCTTCAGTCCTGGGCCGTCAATTGCAACTGAGGCTATACCTTCACCAATGGCCATCCACAACCTCTCACAGTGCCCAGGCCTCAGCTGCTCTTCACGACTCCTTCACGCCTTCAAAACCAGTACCACCTGGGTGACTCTTACACATTACCAAGTCCTGCCACAGCACAAGGTACAACCCTGGCTATCTCTGGAATGCAGCCTCTGTGCTCTCAGAAAACACTTCCCAGAAGATGTCACCTCAATGATGCTGGTCTCTTCTTAATCACTGATAATATCCTATTAGCTCCAGCTAACTAGCATCAATTGTCCCAGCAATGCAATGGTTTTGCTTTAGTAGTTCTGGTATCTTGTTAATCACAGCTGATTTCTTCAGCCCCAGCTAACCAAAACCACAGAATCTTAAATCAAACTAGCAACGGCCCTGATAAGAGTCTTTAATCTTCCCTCTGGAATTTCACAAGCCAGGCCTCCATCTTCTGCACTGTTCTCAACATTATCTTCCAAGCTCCTACAAAAAACCCCACATAGCTTTTAACATCCCATTGGCTCTTTTAGCTCAAAGTTCCAAAGTCCTTCCACGGTCCTCCTCAAAACATGGTCAGGTTGTCACAGGAATACCCCACTTCTGGTACCAATTTGTCTTAGTCAGAGTTAGTTGCTTTTCCTGCACAAACATCATGACCAAGAGGCAAGTTGGGGAGGAAAGGGTTTATTGAGCTTACACTCCATGCTGCTGTTCATCATTAAAGAAGTAAGGACTGGAGCCCAAGCAGGTCAAGGAGCAGGAGCTGATGCAGAGGCCATGGAGGAATGCTGCTTACTGGCTTGCATGCTTCTCCTGGCTTGCTCAGTCTGCTTTCTTATAGAACCAAAGACTATCGGCTCACAGATGGTACCACTCACAAGGGGATCTTGCCGCCTTGATCACTAATTGAGAAAATGCCTTACTGATGGATCTCATGGAGGCATTTTCTCAACTGAAAACTCTTTTCTCTGTGATAACTCCAGCTTGTGTCAAGTTGACACACAAAACTAGCGAGTACACTAAACAAAATTAAAAATAAAATCAAACCCCACAAAAACACTTTTTTTAGGCTGAGAAAAGATTTTTGCCTCTGTCTCCCGGGCTGCCGTGAGCTTTCTCTCTTAAAGACTTCTTCTCCAATTCATAGTCCTCAATTGCCTTCAAAAACCAGAAGAAGAAAAAAAAATAGGGCATTAGAGATTGATGTAACCAGGGGGCATTAGAGATTGATGTAACGGGGGGGGGTGGTCAGGGACTGGAGCATTTTCCTTATTGGCACCCTAAGCCTGGAGCAAACTAGGCACCTCTCTTCTCCCCGATGGTGGTAAGGGCCTCGGCCATCCATGTCTCTGACACGGTCCTATTGTGTGTTGTCAAAATGTCTCCCATGCCAGCACCCTTGCACTAAGCTGTCCTCCTGGCTTCACAGAGGGGAGGAGCACAGGATGCAGAGCAGGGTTCTGGCTGCAGGCCACAAGTACACATGTGCAGTCTTTCTAAGAAGGTGATACTACCTACCTTCTGAGGTCTCTAGGAGGACCAGAGAGAAAGTGCATTGCTTGTCAGCTAAGGGGCCATCGCTGTGCTTGGGTAGAGTTATCTATGCAGATGGTGGTTGTATCTTCCAGCAGGAGGGATTCTGGGATGACAGAAGTGACCTCACACTCAAGCCTGGGACATACAGACTTCTGTCCTGTGCACTCAGTGTTCATTCTGTGCACTTAGGCCAGCTGTGTTACAATTCATCTCATCCTTGTGAACGCCCTGAGGTAGCTGGGCTATGTCAAGCCTTTTACAGGATGTTGAGGATCAGGATCCTCTTGCCAGAATTCAAGAGAACTCTCTGGAGTTTTAGACTGACAGTCTGACTGGAACACTCATACTCTGGGTGCTACCCTCCTCACATGAATATGCACTTGCACAGAATCAGTCACTCCAGGGAGTGTGTCCATGTGCTTTACTGTGACACAACTTAGCTCCAATCCCAGCTCAAAGTGGGTTGGGGACCGAATGCTAGTGGCTTCACTTGTGTGAAAAGAACAAGGACACGGGGAAACCCCATCTTAAGCACACAGAGAGAGAGAGAGAGAGAGAGAGAGAGACAGAGAGACAGAGAGAGAGAGAGAGAGAGAGAGAGGAGAGAGGGAGGGGAGAGAGGGAGGAAGGGAGCAAGGGAGAGAGAAAGGGGGAGGGAAAAAGGAAGGAAAGAAGAAAAAAGACAAGACTACGAGGCCAGCAAGATGGCTCAGCATATAAAGGTGACTGCCACCAAACCTGATGATCTTAGTTTGATTTCTGGGACCCACATGGTAGGAGGAGAGAACCGACTCTCACAGGTTGTTCATTGTTCTCCGTATATATGCCATGGTGTGCACCTGTTCGCTCTCTCTCTCTCTCTCTCTCTCTCTCTCTCTCTCACACACACACACACACACACACTGTACTGTACAACATCAGAAGGGAAGCCTAGCATACATTAGGGAGGTGGAATGTAATGCCGCACCAGGGTGGGTTTCTTTTTATTGCAACTCAGGTTCAGAGAGACTGATGGGACAGGTTACACGTGTGGGGCTGGGGCCTATGGAATAGTTTCGTTGCAAACCTAAATGTCCTCTAAAGAAGCAGCCTGCTGGAGGTGGAGAGGTAAGCTCTGCAGTTAGGAGCACTTCCTACTCTTTCACAGGACCTGAGTTCAGTACCCATCCTACACACTGGGTGACTTCAGCTCCAGGGGATCAAACGCCCTCTTCTAGCCCCCAAAAGCAGCCACATACATGTGACATACAGAGACACACTGACATACTTTTATTTTTTAAAATCTGCTCATTTTTTTAAAGGTAAACTTTGAAACCTCAACTGTACCAACATGCTTTTGGAGAAACGCAAGACCCATAGGGCAACAAACCTCTGCTACCTTCCCTAGGACCGACCCTTTGTTCCCAAAGGCCTTATCTCAGCTCCTGCTTCTATTTCAACTTACCGAGGTGCTGATCACCAGGCTGGAGCCCAGCTCTATTTCAGTAATCTTCTTGTTCACCTGGCTCATGGAGCCAATAATGCATGCTGGGAGACAGGCTGCTAAGGAAACTCCAGGAGGCAGTCACACTTCTTTGAATCTGATCAGTCCTTCTATGTCGGTTACCTCTCTACCTTTTACTTTTCAGGTCTTAGCCTCAGGATCTCCCAGGACACGACCTCTGTGAGTCTCAGCATTCTGTCGCTTAAGCAGGTTCACTCTCCTGTCCATCACCCTCAAGTGTTCTTACCATGGGGAAAGCACTTGGGAAGTGAAGGTGACCAGAGGGACATGTGCCATAGACAAGACTAAATGGAGTGTGGCATTAGGAGAGCTGAGAAAGAAAGACCCTTCGCAGACTGGGACGGGATCACAGTAGATGGTGTCTTAGAAGGGTTTTGAAGGGGCATGTGCACAGTGAGAGGGGCAGTGTGGGCGGTGCTGTTTGCCTGGTGGAACTTGAGAGGGCTGTTGGCTGGACAGTCTCTGAGATGGGGATCCGTGATGCAGGGATACAGTTTAGCGGAGTAGTGGGAAGCAATGATGAGGAGACCAGGGAGAAAGCAGTTGCAGGTAGAGCCTGGGTGATAGGCAGAGGGGCAGACTGAGCCTCCATAGGAGGGCTAGTAGGTGAGGGGAGGCGAGGTCAGCCAGAGGAAATGAAGAATGTGGGTGGGGAGCTCACCTGTCTGGGGACAGAAGGCTAGCCCTTGGTTTCCTAGTTGCTATCTAGTATGTATATAGCCCTAATTCTTTGGAAAGGAGAAGTAAAGAGAGCCAAAAGCAAACCAGAACAAACCTTTTTCCTTCTTTTCACAGATACAACTGGGGCATCTTTCCTTTGAGTTCTTTAATGCTTAAAAAATAAACCTCAGCCAGGCAGTGGCAGCGCACGCCTTTAATCCCAAGTACTTAGGAGGCAGAGGCAGGGGGATCTCTGAGTTGGAGGTGAGCCTGGTCTACTGAGCAAGTTCCAGGACAGCCAGGGCTACACAGAGAAACCCTGCCTCAAAAATAAACAAACAAAACAAAACAATAAAACCTCAAGTCAAACAAGCCTTCAAAAGGTTCACATTCCCTTTTGAGGGTAGAAAGACTTAAGTAGAGGAAATGACCACGGTATGTAGAGTGGCCTCACAGGTGACTTGTATGAACTATAAGCATTCACAATAAATGATGTCCCCAGTTGGGTGTACTTGGTCTGCCTGTGGGTGACAGCTTTAGAAGGATACTGGGTGGGTTCTCCTGCAGCTGCTTCCTTAAAGCATTCTCCAGTGTTGTCCGTGCATTGACAGAGACCACCAGGCGCTCGTCCAATGCTAGCATTGGTAGGGCGATGACATTGACAACTTCCATCTTGGCAGACGTCACTGACCAATTTCTAGTAAACTAGCAGACAAAAAGTTTCCTCTCTTTCTGCTCCAATCTTGTTCTTTATCCAGTCAGCCTGCTGGTAAGCACAAAGGGCATAAAGTCATCTTTGAAAACAATAAATAGCCTGCCCTGTCTCGAAAAAAAAAAAAAAAAGAAAGAAAGAAAACAATAGACTGAGGATCTGGACGCTAAGGGACCAAACGCAATCATGTGGGAAGAACAGCTGTTGTGTGGGAAGTCCTTTATTTTTTCCCAAACTGATGCAAAATATTTATTCAAAGTTATCTGTTTTCCAGGTAGCCTTCCCCTCAACAGCCTTGTCATAACCGCTGGATTGTAATCAAGTAATCCTCACCTTCGAGACCTCACAATTTCTTTAAATATATGCATGTGATGCATCATGGAGAACGGCACTGGCGAGCTTCTTCTGTGACTTATTTTTAGAGATGGGATTTTCTTTCTTTCTTTTTTCTTTTTCTTTCTTTCTTTTTTGGTTTTTCGAGACAGGGTTTCTCTGTATAGCCCTGGCTGTCCTGGAACTCACTCTGTAGACCAGGCTGGCCTCGAACTCAGAAATCTGCCTGCCTCTGCCTCCCGAGTGCTGGGATTAAAGGCGTGCACCACCACTGGAGATGGGATTTTCTATTCAACCCTTTTAGCCTGACATTGCCAGAGAACTCCTAGGTTCCACCTGTCCCTGTCCCCAAATGCTGGGGCTACAATGACTGGTGGCCAGGTATAGTTTTGTTTGTTTGTTTTGTTTTCAGATACAGAGTCTCATAGTGTAGGTCTGATGACCTCCAACTCAGAGATCTGCCTGCCTGCCTCTGCAAGGTTAAAAGCACTTGCCACCACTGCCATGGGGTCATGTGTGCTGGTGCACCCTTTTAATCCCGGCACTCAAGGGGGATGAGGCAAAAAGATCACTGAGTTCAAGGCCAGCTTGGTCTTTATAGTAAGTTCCAGGCCAGTCAGAGCTACAAAGTGACACTTGGTTTAATGCTTGCATTATGGGTTCCCAAACTGCACAACAGGCATATAAGACATAAACAACAATCAGGCATATAAGACGCTGAGGGTCCCTGCCCCGAGCTGGTTCTAATCGGTACATAAAGTTGCCGGTGGCCAATGGCTGGGCAAGGAGACAGAGGCAGGACTTTAGGATTAGAGGGCAAGGGGACCGAAGAAGGATTAAGAATTGCCATGCCAGGGCAGGAAGAGGATGCAGGCTAGAGAGCTGCAGAAGACAGAGCACCAGCCATGTAAGAGCCGGGAAGAGCGGCCCCCGCCCCCGCCCCAGTGGGTCTGGAGTAGCAAAGATGGAATATAGATTTAAGTAAGTAATAGTTCAAGAGTATTGGAGTGAGGCGTTAGCAATGTGGAAGTTTTCTGAGTAGCCCAGACATTGAAGCTGATTTAGGCATATTAAACATAAGGCTCCACGTGTGTGTCTTTCATTCGAGAATCCAGAGCATTTGGGTGGGCAGCAAGGAACTCGAGCAGCCGCTGCGGGGAGATTAGAGCAGATTAATCAACCACAGCATCAGAGACCCCGTCTCAAAAGTAACTAAATAAGTAATCAAAGCCTACCACACCAATCTGTTTCTATTAAGCAGCTAACAGTGGACTACAGAAATGACTCTGTGGATAAGAGTGGTTACTACTCCTGCAGATGACCTGTATTTGGCTCCAAGCATCCATGTCAGGGGGCCTATAAGCTCTTATTACGCCATCTCCAGGGCAGCTGAAAGCCCCTTCTTGCCTCTGCAGATACTGCACTCAACATGTATAAATAGATATGTACATAATTTAAATTTTAAAATTTTAATTGTCCTTGAGCACTAAAATAAAAAGCATTCAAAGCAGGTAACCTGGATTCCTGGGATTCACATGGCACAGGAGAACAGACACCCACAAGTTGTCCCTCCAGCCTCTGCTGTGGCACACACACTAAATACACAATGACTAAATAAATGTAACTTAAAATAAAATAAAAAAAAAAACTGAACTGAAAAACAAACAGCAGAGGTCTGGAGAGTGGCTCAGTGGTTAAGAGCACTAACTGCTCTTCCAGAGGTCTTGAGTTCAATTCCCAGCAACCACATGGTGGCTCACAACCATCTGTAATGGGATCCGACGCCCTCTTCTGGTGTGTCTGAAGACAGTGACAGTGTACTCATGTACATTAAATAAATAAATAAATAAATAAATAAATCTTTAAAAACAAACTTCAGGGGGCTAGAGAGAATGCTCAGTGGTTAGGCGCATTTCCTGGTTTCCCAGAGGACTCCTTTGGATGAGTGGCTCACAGCCGCCTGTAGCTCCACTCCAGGGGTCTTATGCTCTCTTCTGACCTCCGCAGGCACTGCACACATCTGTCACATTCACTCACACAAATGCACACATAAGTAAAAGTCAAATAAAGAGACAGAGAGAGAGAGAGAGAGAGAGAGAGAGAGAGAGAGAGAGAGAGAATGACCCTGAGTTTGGGTCCTAGCACCTAGGCTGGGCTGCTCATACCAACCTGTAACTCCAGTGATTTGGTGCCCTCGTCTGGTCTCCTCTTGCATCTGCATGTGCCCCCCTCCCCATAAAAATCAAGTCATTCTTTAAGAAACCCCGGAAGGCAGATACGTACTTATATTTGTCTTAACCTTCAAAATCTAAAGATATAAGATATCTTTTGTGGTGGCGCCCACCTTTAATCCCAGCACTCGGGAGGCAGAGGCAGGCAGATTTCTGAGTTCGAGGCCAGCCTGGTCTACAGAGTGAGTTCCAGGACAGCCAGGGCTATACAGAGAAACCCTGTCTTGAAAAAACAAAAACAAAAACAAAAAAAAAACCCAAAAACTAAAAAACAACAACAAAAAAAGAGGTATCTTTTTGCTGTTGCTTTTTAAAGTTTTTATTTCTCTCTTGCTTTTTTAAAGATTTTATTATATATATATATATAGTAGCTGTCTTCAGACACACTAGAAGAGGGCATCAGATCTTATTAGAGATGGTTGTGAGCCACCATGTGGTTGCTGGGGATTAAATTCAGGCCCTCTGGAAGAGCAGTCAGTGCTCTTAACCCCAGCCATCCCTCCAGCCCTTGTTATTTTTTGAGACAGGGTTTATTATCCCTAGCTGGTTGAGAACTCACAGAGCTCCACCTGGCTCAGCCTCCCTAGTGCTGGGATCGAAGGCATGTGCCACCACCTGCTGGGCTGTCTTTTTTTTTTTTTTTTTTTTTTTTCAAATCAGAAACTTAATACATTTTCCTCTCTACAAAATAAGTTTTCAAGGCAAATTTGTTGTTATAAAATTCCTAAGTGTATACTGTGTTTCTTCAGCCTTCAAAGTAGAGTCATAAAGTAGAAAAGATAGTGGGTCAAGGAGAGAGATGATTCTAGAACAAATCCCCTTCTCTTCAGTCTTCAGTGTGTCACCTGTGCCCCGAGCCCAGTTCCACTGCGATTCCAGAGCTGGTATGAAGAGCCTTCAATTGCTTTGGTAGAAAAATCACTATCTTAGATTCATTTCTGTCATTACCAAATCATTAGAAAGGCCACTTGAAAGTCTGGAGAGATGACTCAGCAGTTAAGAGCACATATTGCTCTTAATAGAGGACACAAGTTCAATTCCCAGTACTGACGTCAGACAGATCATAAATTCCTGCAACTGCAGCCAGGAACTCCAGCACCTTCTCTGGCCTCTGAGGCCCTGTACTTGCATTCACATGCTCACACACACACACATACAATCGTCCAAATGTCTAAAAGGCACAGTAGACAAGCCCTGTGCCACTGAGCTCTATCCTCAGCCCTGTGCTGCTTCTTCTTTTTTAACCTTTTATTTTTTTATGTGCTTTGGTATTTTGCCTGCATGTATGACTGTGTGAGAGTCTCAGATCCTGGAGTTACAAACAGTTGTGAGCTGCCATACTGGTACTGGGATTTGAACTTGGGTTCTCTGGAAGAACAATCAATGCCCTTAACCACTGACCATTTTTGCAGCTCTGTACTGATTCTTTTAATTTGAGGATGCCTGGCCATCCCCATACTCATGCTAGAAATGTTTAGGGTTTTGGGTTTTTTGTTTGTTTGGTTTTGGTTTTTTTTAATACATTCTTAAATTTTTGAGGGCTCATGCACAGGAGTTTACATGCTATGGTGTGTGTGGTCATAAGACAGCTTGTGGGAGACAAGTCTCTCTTTCCACTGAGTGGGTTCCAGAGATCAAATTCAGCTCATCAATCCTGGCAGCAGGAATCATCTGCAGAGACATCTGACAGCCCTGACTTAGTTTTTAGAGTAAAGAAGTCAGAGCACTGAAAAGCCCAGGGCTGCAGACCACTCAGCAAGTCAGCATCCGAACTAGAAAGGAAAGCAAACCTCGTTGTCTTTCTGGGCCTCCGTCACATGGGGCGATGTAGAGAAAGTGTTGTGGATAGCCCAGGAGAGAGGACCACTGAGATACCATTTATAGCCAGTTGAATGTTTTTATTCCAGTTGGTTAGAACCACACCCAGGTGTTCAGGGACTTAGGTGTGGCCCCAAGTGTCCAGAACACAAGGCTTTTAAAGGCAGACATCAAGTCCTGACATCTCGTTCACAGCTGCACGGGGCTCCACAAAAGCAAGTAGTAACTTGCCTAGAAGCTAAAAGAAGCTATGTTAGCTAGGACAACATCGCCTTTGGTTCCTAGACTAGAGTTGGGCATTTTTTTCATGGGATTCTCCATCAAGAAGCTCAGATCTAGTTGAACCTGAAATGGCCTCAGCAAGAATACAAGATGGAGGAACCTTTGCAGTGTCTTGCCCTGTCACATGTAAGCCACATCACCATTCTTCGTCCCTAGCTTTGGGACACTCTGGCCTGTCTCCTGGTCCAGCTTTATACCATACCTCCCTCGATATCCAGAGTCTAATACAAATGACCTGGCAATAATGAAGGTCACTGCCTTAGGTCTTGTCCTCAGGCAGCTCATTCATAGTGACAGGAGAGCAGTAAGATTGAGCTTCATGGAGATGCTAACCCAGGTGTCCTTAACCATGGTCCTTCCTGCACCCTGGTCCACATTCTTCTACCCAGCAATGCAACCCAGAGGCCTGGCCCACGGACTTGTTTCCTATCATGATATGCTCTTTAAAAAAAATATTTTTATTAATGGGGACAGCACATAACCATGGAGCACACATGGAGATCAGAAGACAACAACCTCCAGGAGGGAGTCAGTTTCCTCCTGCCACCTGGGGTCCAGGGATAGAGGTCAAGTCGTCAGTCTTGTGTGGTGAGCACTTGCACCTGCTGTACCATCTAGCTGGCCCTGTCATGCAGTGCCCTTATGCCCCTATGCCTTTGCACATGAGGGCCCTTCTATGAACTCGGCCCTCGGGAAATACATCATCTTTTGAAAGACCTTCTAGGGATGGAGAGATGGATCAGCAGTTAAGAGCACTGTCTGCTCTTCCAGAGGTTCTGAGTTCAATTCCCAGCAACCACATGGTGGCTCACAACCATCTGTAATGGGATCTGATGCCCTCTTCTGGTGTGTGTCTGAAGACAGTGTGTTCATATATATTAAATAAATCTTTAAAAAAAAGAAAGAAAAAGAAAAGAAGAAAAGAAAGACCTTCTAGAATTATCCCAGGCCATGGGATTCTTTTATGTGTCTAAACCCACGATTCTTTTATGTGTCTAATTTCATCTGTTACAGCACTTAATATATCGGCAGGCTTTGGCTACCTAGGCAAATCTTGTCTCGAGAAAGAAAATCTGAACTGGAATGACTTACATCTATGTCTTTCTCCATTAGGACAATTACTGGGGAGGTGGGGCCTGGGGGTCTGGGAATCACTAGGATTAGAGAAATTGCTCAGTACTTGTTTGTCTTTGGAAGAAGTTGTCTATCACAGACTGGTCTGTAGGAGGCATGGAAGTCCTTGTGCTCACAGATAAGCTCTAGGGAAACCAGGAAGGTAAACTCAGAGATTGTCTCTTCAAAGGGAGAAAAGTATATAACCGGTTTTCTCACCCAGAAGGCACTAGCATAGTTCATTAGCATGGTGACCTTAGTGCTAACTGTGTGACCAGGCCTCAAAGATCCTCAGACCCTTTCTTGACCTTGTCTTTTTCATTCGTCAGAGGGCCATTCCTCCAGATTCTTATCACACTTCCTTATCCCAAGTCCTGTTTTCTCAGTTATCCATAAAACCTGTCTTTATGGATGATCTCACCTGTACTTTACTTTGTACATTATTTTGAGGTAGCCTCCCTTAAGCTTTGTTGTGCACATGGGATTGAGTTATTTATCATCAGGAATCTTTTTTTTTTTTTTAATTTAACAAATTGTGCTGTGCACAAATGCCTAAAATAAACTATGCAGGGTCAGACTCTGGCTACTGAGTCCTATTGAACCAAACTGCCTTCTTATCTCCCTCTGATCTTCACTCTGCTGGCCTTGGTGGTTCCAGAGATCCTTCCACACCACCCCATCTCTGACCCCTGTACTGCCCCAAATTGGTTGGATGGAAGGAAAGGCTGACCCAGACCCCAGGTCAGCACTGTTTCTTACTCGTTAGCCTCGCAGGCCAAGCAGGGGGAGGTGAGAAGAGGCAGGTGCATCTCAGGGCTTCGCACTGTCCTCCTACCCATCCCCAGAATGGCTGGAAAATTACACCGTGTTCTCTGGGAAGCTAGGCTCCGATGACTCCGCCAGGAAGCTTCCAGCTTTAGTCTAATGCTATTACTCACACCTAATGTGAGAACTGAGTAGTTTCTAAAGAGGAATGTTTAAAATACACACATTGCTCCGGGCAGAATTCTCCTCATACCATTTAAGGGTACGTGTGCTCTGGAGCTGTTGCCTGCAGAGGAGGGAAAGCAAGCTTCAGTGAAAGCCGCACTATGGCAAGCTCTGTGCCAGGTGCTGGGGGTGCATGGTAGGAACTGAGCAAGCTTTCCCCTCAGGGCACTCTGGCAGCTGAGATTGACTATCCCCACTCAGAGTTGGCATTTGATAGCATGCGAAATGCAGGCTGCGGTATTGGACCTCTGTTCACCGTCAACTTTTAGCCACTCAGTGACTATTTACTGAGGACTTCCCACAGACCAGAAAGTGTGCCCAACTGGGCATAGGATAGTAAACTGAGCCAGACTGGATCCATAGCCCTAGTGCGGCTACTGGGGTAGGCTTGTAAAATTAAAATAAATACATAATTATAAAGCATAGTTCATAAAAATTATGCATATAATGAATTATAATTCACTATTGCTTCCAGAGAAAGTGCATAGGGATATGAGATGCAGTGTGGTTTATTTTTTGTTTGTTTGTTTGTTTTTGAGACAGTGTCTCACCATGTATCCCTGGCTGGCCTGGCACTTGCTATGTAGACTAGTCTGGCCTCTAACTCGAAGAGATCCTCCTGCCTCTGTCTCTGGAGTGCGGCAGCAGTTTGTTTTGACCTAGTAACAGAGGCCAAGGTGCTGAAGGAAGAGCAGGAGTTGACTGGCTGAAGGGAAGAAGAAATACCACCCAGACAGAGGGCAACAAGGCTGAAAAGAAGCTCCTTGGACACTGCCCAGCCCCAAAGCCACTAGTCACACATGAAAACAAAGTTCTTAAATTTGGTTAGTGTGACTGAAGAAGGTAAAATTTCTCTTAAAATTAAAAACCAAAATGGTAATTTAAAATGTTTGTTTACTCATATTTTGGACAAACCAAGTTAAATGCAACGATAGTCAAGTTAATAAAATGTTTTGAATTGACTTTTAAAAGCATAAGGCTGGGTATGGTAGCCCTAGCCTTTAATCCCAGCACTCTGGAGACAGAGGCAGGAGGATTTTTGTAAGTTGGGAGACCAGCCAGAGCTACATAGTGAGCCCCAGTCTCAAATCTCAAAAAAGGGTACAGGTTGAAGCCAGGCTGGGTGTACCTCTGCAATTTCAGCACTGAGATGTTGAGGCAGGAGGATGAGATAAGGGGTACCCAATGAGACCTTATCTCAAAATATGAAAGGTGTGTCGGGGATATCACCAGAATCAGCATGCTCTGGGTTCAACATCAAAAAGCTTCTAGAATAATCGCAAATTACAAATGTGTTCTACTTTATGTTTCCATAGTGGTTGCTATGCTAGATATGGTTGGCTTTGATGTGGAACTCTCTCTTTGAATGCTGTGTGGCAAAGGTGGAGTAAAACTGCTTGGAGACCTCGTGCACCTACTAGGCAGCCAGGAAACGCCTCCTGAATGGCCCATTTCTTCATTACCAAACTGAGCTACAATACCGGCTCTTAGGACTTGAGGAATCCTGGAGCTGATTCTCCAGTTCTTTGCCCCTTGTTCACTGGGCCTCAGTTTCCCTTGTTTGTGGAAGTGAGGAGGAGGTAGGACTGGTAGAAGTCAGTTTGCTACTGGCAGGGAGTCGTCGTGTCTGTCCGTCTGTCTTACCTGAAAGCTTCGGCAGAATCCCGAAGCCTCTGGGCGGGTTCCACCATCGGCCCCCCTCCGGTGACCCGACCAAGCTCCGGATGGCCGCCAGCATCCGCGGTCCCAAACCACCGGGTAGGGGCGCGGTTTGCTTTGTGGCCCGGGCGGGGGAGCCGTAGGTCTGGCCATTTTGCTGCTGTGAGTCCAGCCCGGGTCACCACGTACTCCTTTACCACAACAAAGCAGCTCTCAAGCTTGCCTTGTTGCCACTGTACACGGTTACTATGGCGACGGCGGCGCTGAGCGGGGACTGGACCAACATGTTTAGGGAGGCACGCCTCTCCCGGCCTATGCCACAAGGCATGTGTGTATCTCCAGAAGATGTGCCCAAGGCTTTCCTCTATTCGTGAACAAGAGGGAGACCGTGGGGTCCCGCTGCTTCACTGAGGCTCGTCTCGGAAGTGGCTCCCCCTCCGTCCTCAGTGGTAGAAGCCAGAGAGGCTGCGCATGCGTACGATGGGATCCCTGCGCCGGCCAATCGCAGTCGCGGCGGTTGACGCGACCTGGGAGGATCCTTGCGGAAGGCTGAGGGTTAGCTCTGGACTCTAGCTTCGCCGACAGGTACATCTGGGAGCAGCGTGCTTATGTCCTCACCAGTTGTGGTGGGTGGGATGCGCGGGTACCCCTGGAAAGGATAGCGGGCAGGCCGGGTGGTGGTGTGCTCCGTGGGCGCATCTTGCGACGGTGACTCGGAGGTGGTATTTTGACCCAACCTTGAAGGTCTTCTCCTAAGCCGTACTGAACTCTTAGGGTTCTGTGGTCCGTGAGCCTGCAGACGCGAGACTGGCTGACTCTTAATTTTTAAGAGATACCTTTCCCTTTGAGAATACAGTGAAAACCAAAGATGCTTCCTTTAATTTTTTTTTTTGGTCAGAATGAAGATAATGCATTCTATAGCATGATGCAAACTAAAACTTCGCACAGTAAGTGCAGTTTCCTGTAAAGGGAACAACTTGATCTACTTCTTAGGGTCGCAGTGAGCATCAAATGTCCCAACAATTTGTAAATATGAAAACACTCTTAACCTACGAGCTGGGTGCTGTTATCATTCGTGATTATAAATAAGGGACTCACAGGCTGGAGAGATGGCTCAGAGGCTCAGAGATTCGATTCCCAGCTCACAAATGCCAGTACCTCCAGTTCCAGGAATCTGCAAGCACAAGGCACAACGTGGCACGCAGGCAAAACACCCAGACACATTACAAACAACAACAAACAAAACTATTGAAGCCCTTAGGGGATAAAATGCTGGGATTCTCCTGAGGGTGAGCAACAGTGTTGGTTGGAAACCCAGTACAAACCCTTAACTTTCTTGGCTCTTAGTCCTCTATGAGAGGGCTTCACTTAAGAACCCTAGGATTGCCGGGCAGTGGTGGCACACACCTTTAATCCCAGCACTTGGGAGGCAGAGACAGGTGGATTTCTGAGTTCGAGGCCAGCCTGGTCTACAGAGTGAGTTCCAGGATGGCCAGGGCTACACAGAGAAACCCTGTCTCAAAAAACCAAAAGAAAAGAAAAAAAAAAAAACAAAAAAACCCTAGGATCCGGCTGGAACGGTTAAGAGCACTGACTGCTCTTCCAGAGGTCCTGAGTTCAATTCCCAGCAACCACATGGTGGCTCACAACCATCTGTAATGAGATCTGATGTCTGAAGACAGCTATAGTGTACTAAGATACATAAATAAATCTTAAAAAAAACAAACAAACAAACAAAAAAAAACCTAGGATCTCAGCAGAATTGCTTATCCAGTCATCCAGACGTCTTGCAGGTGTTGATGTACCTTGAAGGGTGTGTTTATTTAAAAATCTGTGAAGGGGACTAGGGGAAAGGCTCTGAATGTGGGTGCTGGCTGCTCAAGCATGAGGAGCTGATTCAAGTCCCCAACATCCCAGTAAAAAGCCTTCTATGGACTCTCACACCTGCAATTCTAGCACTGTTGGGGGCAGAGACAGGGCTGCTTATACTTGCTCCAGGTCTAGCTCCAGGTTCAGTGAGAGACCCGTCTAAAGGGAATACAACAGGACACCTGACATCCCCCTCCAGACTCCAAATCTATCTGCACACATATACTCATAAAGTGCGCACGCTCATGCGCGCGCGAACACACACACACACACACACACACACACACACACCTGCACATATGCATTCATGCAGCACATAAACACATGTATGGAAAAACTAAAACCTACCTAGAAGCCTTGTGGTTTTATGACCTTATGGTTTTTTTTACTTGTTTTACTTAAAAAGCCGACCTCTCCCTGAGCCTAAATGACGTTATTGATTTTATGAGCATTGCAGAAGGCAGTGCTGTAACTAAAGCTAGTGTTCTGGTGAGTGTCATTGTCAGTGCCATCATGTGCTGGCTCTCTCCTTAAGACCTCGCCTCTCAGGACAGGTGACTTGACACATAGACTGTGATAAGTACCACTCTCAATCCGGGAGTGAAATCCAAGTGTCGCTTCATGACATCTATGCAGAAGTTAGTGTTCCTGGTGCTGCTCTTACTGGCTGACGGGGATAGTAGAAATTTCATCCTCTGCTCCACACTGTAATGCTGGCAATGCCAACTCGTGACAGAGTTGCCTGAGGTTAGCATCACTGTGAAGCCATACAAACTTGGGTTCCAATGCCTGTCCCCACTGAAGACCTTGGCTTTCCAAATGTCACTAACCAAATGGGGTGAATAGGAAGGGTGTGTCAAGGGGTAGTTGTGAGTTAAATGGGTTTATGCAAAGGCCTTAGTATACACTGCCTGGCACATAGGAAGCACCCAGTGCATGCTGTTCTGTCTAAAAGGATGACTCTTCCCAGAAGGTATAGCTAGGATTGGTAATCATCAAGGGGTAAGATGTTCTCATGACCAGAGAACAATGAACTAAGGTCACTGATCTGTTTGACCCTAGGAGAAGGAAGTGTTGGTGTTTCCTCACTGAGTCAGGGATGCCTCTCTTTGGGAGCATATTCAGCCCAAAGAAGACCCCTCCCCGGAAGTCGGCCTCTCTCTCCAACCTTCATTCTGTGAGTGGTCTCTGGGTGGAAAGGCAACCCTGCGGGAGGGCATCCTCGGAGTTTATAGTATTAGTCATTTAAATCCCTGCATGGGAACTACTGTCAGAGTTTATTCAAGAACCTACTGTGACCGACAGCCAGCCTCATTGTGAAACGGTCCCAGGTGATGTCCAATCTGACTTAACATTTCAGTCCCAAAACTTGTTCACATAGTTAATTTTAGCCAAGCTGGGTGTAGTGGTGCACCTTTATTCTCAGCAATCAAGAGGTAGAGGCTGGTGGACCTCTGTGAGTTCCAGGCTAGCCTGGTCTACTTAGAGAGTTCCAGGGCATCCAGCGTACAGGGAGAGACTCTGTCTCCAAAAATAAAATAATGTCAAGTTCATGGCCTTGAGAGATGGCTCAGCCATTAAGGGCACTTGCTCCTCTTGCAGAGGACCTAGGTTGGGTTCCCAGTCCCCACATGATGGCTCACAACTATCTGTAATTACTGTTCCAGGGGATCCACTGCCCTCTTCTGGTCTCTACTGGCACTGCATTTACAAAGTTCACAGACATACATGATGGCAGAACACTCATACACATTAAAAAAATAAATAAATAAATCCGCTGTTGTTTTGAGAACAGAGTCTCTGGGTAATCCTGGCTGTCCTGGAACTCACTATGCAGACCAAGATGGCTTCAAACTCACAGAAATCCGCCTGCTTCTGCCTCGAAAGTGTTGGGATTAATGGTGTGCACTCCACACACCCTCTCCCCCCTACCCCCCCAAAAAAACTAAAAAAAGAAGAATCAAGTGTATTTTGCAGAGTCACAAAAGATGTTGACTTGCCACTGTTAGTGACATTTGGAAGGATAATAACAGTTCAAAAAGAGGGGGTCCAAAAACATTTGGGGCTATGACAGCACTGGGACAAAGGTAACTTTCCAAAGGCAACATGGAGCTCACCTGAACGCATGACCTACACTTAGAAAATACATAATAAAATCATTGCTACCTATGAGATGCCCTCCCATCCCTGGTGCAGATACACACAGGTCCACACACAACACAGCCCTTTCAGCATTTGTGACCACAAACTGGGTCCTTCCTTCCCACCATATTCCTGTCCTTAACTCTGGGTACCAAGAGATGATAGACCCTCGTTTCTTTGTCCCTTTCCCACATGACATTTGTGCAGATTGGCCAGTTCTTTACAGGTCTGTGGGTTAGGCAGCAAGGATCACTCTAGCTCCGAAGGCTCTGAGTCCATTGCTCTTGTTTCCCTCTCACGGTTGAAAGCTTCTCTCTGGCAGAGCTGGTCATCCTCATATCTGAATGCGCAGGAGTCAGGCCTGACTTAGGAGCGTTTGATGAGTTTTGTCAATGAATACAGAAATGAGATCACCACATATTATATAAGTCCTACCAGGAACCGTTAGGATTTCGTGCTCCCATATGAAGCAAATGACAACTTACACGTTTCCTTGTATTATAAATACACACTGAAGAGGAAGAGAATGAATTAAAACCAAATATGATTACATATATAAAAATGCACAGAGGGATTCTTTGCACTATCAAGTAGATGTAAAAAAAAAAAAACTCAATTTATGAGGGGACAGTAGCACACACCTTTAATCCCCACACTTGGGAGGCAGGTCTCTGAGTTCAAGGCTGGTCTGGTCCACATAGTAACAGCCAGGATAGCCAAGGCTGCATAGTGAGACCCTATCTCCAAAAAAAAGAATGTGTGTTTAAAGGTGCTAAGTCCTGATGGGACGCCAGTGTTGTTGGGTCTAGAACTGGTGGGAGAAGCTGGGGGCATCATCTCTCGTTCTGACGTCATGTCTTGTTCTGTGGCTGCCTGAGCCATCATGGTGTCTTACTACAGTTAGATCGGTCAACTCGGGAATTGGAGCTGGGTCTTGACTATGGGACTCCCACCATGAACCTGGCCGGGCAGAGCCTGAAGTTTGAAAATGGCCAGTGGGTGGCAGGTGAGTAGCCCTTCCTGATGTTTTGTCCGTCAGGATGGTAAAGGAGACTCCTTTCACTCCTGTTTTGTGTCCTCTAGACTCCGTGATTAGTGGGGGTGTGGACCGGAGGGAAACTCAGCGCCTGCGCAAACGAAACCAGCAGTTGGAAGAAGAAAACAATCTCCTGCGGCTGAAAGTGGACATTCTGCTGGACATGGTGAGGAAGGAATCCCAAGTGATGCCTAGGTTTCCCCTCTAGAGAAGCCCTACCTTGAGTCAAGCCATCTAACTGACTTCCCCAGGCCCTACCTGCCAGGTACATTTCCTGGATATCCACACACAAATATAGGAGCCAACCTTGCCACCAAAGGCTGGAACAGGGATATATTACAGTACCCACAATTCCCATGCCTGTGGTAAGGGTATCCTTAGTCTGAGTAGTGTCTGATATCCACACAGGAGAAGAGGTCTAGAGAGAGAGTTTCTCTGCCGATGACCCAGGATAGTGGCAAGAATGGAGATTAGATGAAGGCACCCCAGGTGGTGGGGGCGTCTGCTCATGTTTGGGGGCATCCTGCCTCAAATGTGCTGAATCAGTGCCCAGTGCAGACCTGCAGAGGGCACATAACCAAATTAGTCAGTCTCTTGTGTCTGCTGGGCCTGGCTGTGCGTGTGCAGGGGATGACAGGAGTAAGGGAGCTGATGGGAGGCTTCTTTGCTTCACCGGCTAACTACTCTGTGACTTCATCTCTCCAGCAAGACAAATGGCATCAGAGTAGCACCTTTGTCTTGGAATTAATACAAGCCACAAACTCGCTCTGGGAGCAGAGACCACCTGCCCAACCTCTGTCTTCATGTTCAGTGTCTGCCCCCTTCCTCTATAAAGCCTAGTCAAAGATACTGATGAGGAAGGAGCATTGTTTTTAGAGCCCATCCCTCCCATTTGTTTGTTTGTTTTTTTATAGCATTGTTTGCTAAGTGCCATTACATGAGATCTACAGTGCAAAGTGATTTATAATCTCTTAACTGCAGCGTGCCAAGTGTCTGTCGTTTATGTCCTTCACACATGGTACGCCCTGCAGTTCTGTGGATGTGCTAGTGGCATGAGGAGGAGTAATCCCTCTGGCTACCAACGCTTAGCTTGGGTGATGAACTGCATGTCTGCACCATGGCCTAGACATAGCTTTCTTTGTAACAGTCTGATGCTCTTCCTTCCAGCTTTCAGAAACCACTGCTGAATCCCACTTAAAGGACAAAGAACTGGATGAACTGAAGATTAGCAACCGCAGGAGGAAGTGAAGAGCCTGGGAACACTTGCTAGACTAGAAAGAGCCCACTGACCAGGGGAGGAGGATGTGGCAGAGCCCTTTGATTTTAGTCAGATTAGTAGACTTGCCCTAGGGGAGAGCATTAACAAGCCCTGGGCCCCTTGGACAGGGGATAGAGAGGGGACATGGGATGGAAGAACCCAAGGTGCCAGGCCAGGGCCATAGCTAAGGAGGCACCCCAGATACACCCAGGGTATCAATCTAAAGCATACCCCAGGAAGGTCTAGAAATAATGAGCCTTGTATTGCTCTTAGCAGGTGACAGCATATAACTATCCATGTCTCAGAGTCACCGTGTCCAGATGGCTGGCAGCTCATCCTTTGACACTGTTGTCTGGGGTTTGGCTCTCCTTCCAGAGAGCACCTCATGTGAGGGTGCACAGTAAGTGGCTCTGGGTTGTCTGCACCCCAACCCCCAAACCCCCAGCCATAATCTCTCTGTCTTTCAAGAACCCGCATCCCCAAGTCCACAGCCTCTTCTGGCATCGGCTTCCCAGCATCAAGCTCCACAGCACATTGTAATTTACTCTATTTTTATTAAACGGTGTTCAATAATCTCTGTGTAGCAAAAATAGATCAACAACAATAACCAAAAAAAAAAAAAAGTGTAGTTTCCTCAGGAAGTAACCAGAGCCTGGGTTCTAAGTTTTTGTTGCTCCACCAAAAGACATTTTTAGGATTGGGAAAATAGCACCTTGAAGGGGGAAGCACCCTGGAAGAGAAACGGTGACTTCATGTTCAAATTCCTCTGCTTTCCTGTGTCCTCAAGGTGGGATCGGTGCCCACTAGCTGGCCCAGACCTATCGAGAAGTGAGGCATGGAATCGGTGCCCAGGTTCGTGTGAACCAGGCTCCTCCTGCCAGAGAGGAATCCAGTCCTTAGAGTTCAGCAGGGAACATGGGTTGATTAACCTGGGGACCTCTACTGTGGTTACCTCCTTCTGATTTGGTATTGAGCCTAGCAGTGGGCTCAGTCCCTTGCATGCAGCCCCCTCAGCCCCTCAGCCCACTGCTCCATGTGGAGGTCAAAGGACACATTTCATATCTCCACAGTTCAGCCCTGTCAACATGCTTAATTGTAACCAGGGTGACAACACACTGTTGAGAGACAGTTTAGAAACTGCTGTAGACAACAGTGCAAATGTTGGAGGCCTAAGTCCCAGCCCACAGTGACAGAGGCTTATAGTCCCACCTAAAAGCTAGCAGAACGCTACAGGGGGATGGCCCAGAGAGCATAATGGAGAACTGCAGCTCACACCCTTTCAAGTGCCAGGCCTGGAAATCTACTTTTCTCCCCTTTAACTCTATGACATTTTATGTTTTTATGAGGTAGGTTGCTTGTGACCTTCTGCTCATGTGGAGGTCAGAGGACAAATTTCAGGAGTCAGTTTCCTTTGTCCCATGTGGATCATGAGGATCAAACTCAGGTTGTCAAGCTTAGTGACTTATGTTCTTATCCCATGAGTTATCTTGCTAGCCCAAGAGAATGCTTAATACCGAGGAAACCAGAAAAGGCTCCAGATACATCAAATAGGTACAGGTTATGGAATAATGGGGTTTGCTTGTGTCCAGACCACTGTTTTGGGCAACCATTTATTGAGCACTACCGATGCTGGATATCTTTTTTGTTTGTCTTTTCAAGACAGGGTTTCTCTTGTGTAGCCTTGGCTGTCCTGGATGGAACTAAAACTCTGCTGACCCAGGCTGGCCTAGAACTCTCAGAGATGTGCTTGCCTCTGCCTCCCGAGTGCTGGGAATAAAGGCATGCATTTATGTTTAATGACAACTTTAGTACTGTTTTTCAGTTGAAGAAACCAGTCCAGTGAGGTGAGGGCTGGAAGAGAAGGAACTATAGCTAAAGCCTTGGGGATCACTTGGGGTACAAATGATGCGACTTACCCTGCCAGCACTGCCACCTTAGGGTGCTGGAGCCAGTGGGTCGTAGGGCAGTTGTGCAGTGAAGGACTTATTTTGAGCAGAATGCTGCCATAGCCCTGGCTGTTCTGTAGGAAGAACAGGTGGAAGGGACCAGGCTCTTCCCATCACAGTGAGGCAGAAACAAGAGTGATGTGGCCAGTGTGGACATGGGACTTACAGGTGGGATTCACCAGGCTTTTTTTTTGACAGTGTGGGGTGCTGAAAGATGGCTCAGCTGTTGAGAGCACTGACTGCTCTTCCAGAGGCCCTGAGTTCAATTCCCAACAACCACAGGGTGGCTCACAGCCATCTGTAATGGGATCTGATGCTCTCTTCTGTTGTGTCTGAAGACAGCTACAGTGTAAAATCTTAAAAAAAAAAAAAAAAGAAAGAAGGAAAAGAAAGGAAAGAAAGAAAGAGAGAAAGAAAGAAAAGTATTGCTCACTTGTGGTGGTGCATGCCTTTAACCCCAGCACTCGGGAGGCAATAGCAGACGGATCTTTGAGTTCGAGGTCTACAGAGTGAGTTCCAGGACAG
Organism: Rhynchomys soricoides; assembly: GCA_019843965.1. Lineage (NCBI taxonomy): Eukaryota > Metazoa > Chordata > Mammalia > Rodentia > Muridae > Rhynchomys > Rhynchomys soricoides. The sequence goes on from JADRCH010000174.1 coordinate 1,344,754, forward strand.
CTAGGGCTACACAGAGAAATCCTGTCTCAACAAAAACCAGATCTCTAAAATATGCAGTTTTGGAGCCCAGCCCAGACCCAACTGCACAGAATAGCTGAGAAGCACCTGAAGCTCTTCTTGAACATGCTCTTACTGTCAATTGAAATTAAGAGGCTGGCGACACCCAGGGGGCAAGCTGGAAAAGCCGTCAACGCTTTCTCTCTAGCCAGCCCCGCTCGCTTCCGGAAGACGCTCTGTCCAGAGGTAGGCCTCTCTCACCTGCTCTCTTCCGCTTCCGGTGTCCTACAGCCATGGCCGCCGCCGTCGCTGCAGCCGGCGCTGGGGAGCCTCTGTCCCCCGAAGAATTGCTCCCGAAAGCCGAGGCAGAGAAAGCCGAGGAGGAGCTGGAAGAAGACGACGATGAGGAGGTGCTAGGGCCGGCGGGGAGTGGGGCGGGAGCGGTCGGTCGGGGCGTGGACGTCGCGAGTCTGGAGGGCGGCTTCTCCGCACGGCAGGGAAGGGCCAGGCCCCGGGCTCGGCGGCTCCAGTACTGCTGCCGTTTCGCCAACGATCCACACTTCCTCCACTACAGCTAGATGAGACCCTATCGGAGAGACTCTGGGGTCTGACGGAGATGTTTCCCGAGAGGGTCCGGTCAGCTGCTGGAGCCACCTTTGATCTCTCGCTCTTCGTGGCTCAGAAGATGTACAGGTAAAGGGCATCCACCCCGGAGTGTGCATGGAAGGGTGACTGATGCTGTCAAAGGACACCGTGCCTCGGAAGTCACAGACGAGAGTTTGAGTGACCTTGGATTCATTGTCATACCCCATGTGATTGGTCTTCTGCAGAGTGGAGTTCTTACCTGGCAGGGTCGTTATAACACTAAGGTTATTATATACGAGGCTTATGAGAATGCACTGTGATCACTAGGTGATTGCTGCTCCTCTTGCCTCTACCAGAACTCTGGTGCAAGGAATGGGTAGGGTATGCTTTCAGAAAGTCGAGGGGGTACTGGAAGTTCTGTCACAGGTTCGGTCCTGGCCAGATTGCCTGCTATTCTTGCATGGCTCCACATACACTCTCCCTCTGCAGATTTTCCAGGGCAGCATTGTGGATTGGGACCACTTCCTTCATGATCCTGGTTCTTCCTGTTGTCTTTGAGACAGAAAAGTTGCAAATGGAGCAACAACAGCAATTGCAGCAACGGCAGGTAAGCACATGCTCTTGGCTGTGGGCCAGCGGCTGAGCCCCAAGGAGATTGGCACTTTACCCCAAGTGGGAGTAGGTCCCTGTACTTTTAGGTGCTCAGCAGTGTAGAATTTGCCTACACCTCATGTGTGACAAAAGAGACCTATTGGAACCATACAGTGTCTTAACAGTCTTATTTTTTCTTTTCCAGATACTTTTAGGGCCTAACACAGGGCTGTCAGGAGGAATGCCAGGAGCTCTACCTCCACTTCCTGGAAAGATCTAGATTCCTACTTCCTTATTTGTCCTTGTGGGAGAACTTTGAAATTCATTTGTGTTTCAACTGCTGATTGGACTTTTTATTTTTTTTAACCTTGGCACATCGGTTTGAACGTAGTGGGAACTTTCTCCGTTTCTCATGGAGAGACCCCAGGTACACCTGTGCCCTTCATAATGAATGCCCTCACTTCCTGTTCTCACTCCGACGCTGGAGTACAGCCATGTGGAAGGTTATCCCACTCTCCTTTAATAAATTGCTCCTAGAAGGACATTATGTGCCCATTGTAGGAAAGAAGTAAGTACCCCTGACCATAGGACTTTTTTAAAAATGGAAATGTATAGGACATGTATACAGTGTGGGACTGACAAAATCCATTCCACCTGTAGTACACATCAGTCACAAGGAATCCCTGCGTGTTCCTGATGGAGAGAAGGGGGGCTGGCCGTAGCTTTAGCCAGAGGGGGCTGGGCGGGGCAGGCGCTCATTTCTTCCGCACATCTTGGCTCTTAGACCTGCCTGTGTATAGAAAAGAAGTCAGTGCTCACTTTTTGTATTTAAATATTAAAAGAACTCGAACTGAAAATGTCTTTGCTGTGTCTGTGATAAAATTTCACACCTAGGTTGTTTTAGAAAGCCAGGGACACTGCCTGCCAAATTTCTTCTTGTGTAAGTCGGCGCCTCTGTTTCAACCTCATTTCATGCTTCTAAGTTAGTGGAGCTTGGTTGGTTTTTTTTTTTTTTGGTTTTTTGAGGTAGGGTTTCTCTGAAACCCTGGCCTTCCTGGGATTCACTGAATAGACCAGGCTGGCCTCAAAAAGCTTTTCCTTTTCTTTCTGTGTGTGCTTATTTGTTTCTTTTTTTTTTTCCCAAGACAGGGTTTCTCTGTCTAGCCCTGGCTGTCCTGAACTCACTCTGTAGACCAGGCTGGCCTTGAACTCAGAAATCCGCCTGCCTCTGCCTCCCAAGTGCTGGGATTAAAGGCGTATGCCACCACTGCCCAGCTGTTTCATTTTTTTTTTTTTTTCAAGACAGCATTTCTTTGTGTAGCCCTGGCTGTCCTGGAACTCTATTTATAGACCAGAGCTGGCCTTGAGAACTCAGACTTGTCTGCCTCTGCTTCCCAAGTGCTGGGATTAAAGGCCTGTTTAGTGAAGTTTTCAAAAGGAAAAAGCATTTATTATTGGACATAGTAGTGATTGTTGCTGCAAATTCAAGTATCACTTCTAGACTCCCCATGGGAAGTGCAGGCCAGACTGGATATGCAGTCTACTGTATTTATAACCTGTTTACAGTATGTCTGCATGTTTGCCTTCTAGCCTTGAGAAGGGAAGTTTGCAGGTCGAACTTGTTCTCTAATTCTTTTTATTGAGGGTGGAGTCTCTCCAGAGCTCAGACTAGCTTTCTACGTAGTCCTTCCTCTTCCTGAGGGATTATGAGCATGCACACCTGGGAAGACTGATATATTTTTAAAGAAACTGCAGAGTCTCTGATAATAGAATTAGCTGTAGCCCTAACTTTGAGCCCTGCAGTTTTTCTACTCAATATTGGCCTTTTGTTTTTCTCTTGAAATGAAGTCTTATGTTGACCATACTGGCTTGAAACTCAGAATTGCCTGCCTCTGAGACACTTCAATCAAATCTACCTGGAAAAACCACCTCCTGAGAACTGGGTCAATGCTGTAGGAACCACATCTAGCTTGGCTTTGGTTTAGCGTGTAGGTTTTCTAAGTCCTTTACATAATTAGTAATCAACAGCACAATGTGATTTAGGAGGTTGTGCTACTCCTGTGGGTTAAGGAACCCGCACAAAGTTTGCTAATGCTGTATGCTCTCCAGGCCAGCGGCTCGAGTGTGCCTGGCCTTTCAGTAATAAGGGAAACACTAACAGTCAGCAAGGTACAAACTCCAACAGAAGTCTCATTTTTTGAAACTAAAAAATTCAGATGCCTCGGGTATTTCTGTTTTCTGAGGCAGGGGATAGTAAGCTATAATTCAGACTGATCTGCAAGCACAACAGCGTGGTTGGGGCACTTACCCAAGTGAGTACTTTCGCTTGGTTTTCCAGATAGGAGATCTGAATAATGTGTCTCAGAGTAGTGACATCCCTTTCATGGCAAAATCATACCAAAGGTTTTTACATAATCAGACAAGTAGACTTGTGTTCAGCTTTTTATTTTTAATATTTGGTTAAACAAAATACATCTTTGTGTAAACAAACCCAGCACAAGGCCAACAGAAAAAGGGAATAAAGCAAGAAAAAGCCTAGGGTTGCCCCTTGCAGGGTCAGGACACCCCTTCCTTAATAGGAATGGGGCTTTTTGCCCTTGGGCATCAACATGGGTCCCTGTTCCTAAGCACCAGAATTGGATATGAACAGAACCAGCCCTGAAATGCTTAAGCGTCTTTGTACATCCCACTAGCTCATGACTCCACGTTCGTGGGACTCGTTTGCAGTGCCATTTGCACAGGCCCAAGCAGATCTGTAGGGAGGAGTCTCCTCTTCCCAAGTAATGGCTATCACCGACAGTGCCAATGGACCCAAGGTCCTGCTTGTGACAATCAGCAAGGTCGGCTGTAACTTCTGGCTGGTAGTGATTGGAATGTCATTGTGCAGGGGTAGATTTCCCCATGGTGCCAAGCAGATCTGGTGTAGAAAATGTGCAGATGACCATGGCTGAGCACAATGCAGTAGCCACTTGAGGCCTCTGCTACTTGAATAAAAAACGGCCTTGTTGGATTGAAGATACATGTGCAGAAAAAGTGCTGGTGTAAACATGCACTCCAGTCACAGTGGGGAGACAGCCCCCGCTTCACCCCAACAAGCTTGCTCAGGATAAACATGCAAGCCCCAGGTAGCTCTGCTGCCAAGGGAGAAGCAGGCTAGTGGGGCAGCTCTCAGACCTGCAGAGACCATGGATCGATAAGGGCTGGCCAGGTCACCTGCCTTGAAGGCCACCACAAACACATTGGTATGGGGGTATGATACTTACTTCCCCTCGTTTTCCAAAATTACAGGAGAAAAAAATGGTCTAGAACTATTTGAGGTGGGGTGAGCCAACCCTGTTTGTAAAAGAAACTACGCTGACGCCAACCAACCTGAGATTGCTGCCACAGCTCTGGAGCTTAGGACGTGCCTACCATCTCAAACCCTGACGCTTCATGGCAGTTTCCTCGATCAACTCTGTCCCAAACTATGGAATCAATCTGATGTCAGTGGTAGATGTGTTTCTGATTTGCTAAAATGGGCCAACTATGAGTACTATCCCTGTTCATTGTCTTTTGCCCCAGAGCCTCCCCAGTCAATGTAGTGAAATGGTAGGGACATAATCAGAGTGAAGAGCCACCAGTGACTACCCTACTGTGGCTTTACCCACACAGTATCAGGTATACCGTTCACCACTGTCTTGCTAGAATACTGTGCAATCCACCTACTTTGGAATAGCAGAACTTTTCACTATAAAACTCCAAGGCTGGCTGGGATTTAAAAAGGGCTAAGAGGTGGCATAATGGATTGCAGATGGCATGCAGTGCCACTGCTGGAATCTTGACAGTTTCCTGAGAGACAGTTTCCTGGCTCTGGGTCCTTTAAGCCAGTCACTGGGCTCTGCATATACTGTGTCCTCAGACCCCATGGTGCCACAGGAGAGAAAAGGGGCAGCCCCTCTGTGAGCCTGAAGCATCAGTGACACTACCAGCAGAACCTGGGTCAAGACCTCATAGAAAGAGAAAAATAATCCAGCCCCCTCAAAGGACTGCCTTTTCTGCTCCCTCTCTGAAATAGCAAAGGGTGTTCAATGGCTTGCCCTAAGTGTTCAAAGTGCCTACCTTCTTCCCCCAGTCACTGACTGCTGGATGGCTCTGTGACAGTCCACACATCTGTTCTACTGCACTGGCAAACCTGAAGGGAAAACCCAATGAGATGTTTGGGGAAGTGGACTGTAGAGGCCACAGCACATCAAAGAGGTCTGGAGGGTTGAGGCAAAGAGGGTCAGGCAGAACTGTCACACGTCGGCCCTCCAGCTCTGATGGGCTTCTACTTCTTCCGGTACCACCAGTAGGAGTTCACAGTTTTTACCTCGCAAATGGTGTTTTAGAAATTTCCTATGGAAGAGGGAATAGGCAAGAAGAAATGAGATGCCAGTGAATTGCAGATTGCAGTCCCGGGACCACCCATTCACCAGAATCCTCCCCATCAGAGATTCACTGGCCTCTGCCTCCCAAGTGCTGGGATTAAGGGTGTCTCCCATCACCATCCAGCTACACCCGTAACAATCTTAAAACTCCAAGGGTGATTGGCTCTTGAGAGAGTCCATGTTTAGTTACCCCTCCACTCCTGCTAGAATTCCAGTCTCAGTTCCTGCACATTCTCATATATTCCTGTCATTAGTGGCTGTTGGCATAAGGTCGAGAACATCGCATATCCTAATGTTACTAAGCTTCAAACAAACAAACCAGCATCAAAGCTGGGTGTAAAGCACTTGCCAAACAGGCCTCACAATTTGACTGAGATCCTAGGAACCCACAGTGGACGAAGAGGACCAAGTCCTGAACACTGTCCTGACCTCCATACATGCCCAGGAGCACACAGGCACCTGCACACATACAGTAGTAAATAAAAGGAAAAGCTTCAGTCATAGGGTGGATGTGGAAGTGACTTGTGCCTTTAATCCCAGCACTCGAGAGGCAAGGGCAGGCAGAAAACCGATCTCTGTGAGTTTGAGAACAGTCAAGTCTACATAGGGAGTTCCAGGATAGCCAGGACTACAGAGACACCCTGTCTTCAAAAAAACAAAGGGGTCACATAGAAACTTAACCCTATCTGTAATGATGTCATCTTCCCCTCTTTTAACTGGTGGTTTCCTAAGTAGAGAGGTGACAATGTCAGTCTCACCAAACCAGAAAGCTAAAATCATAGGATGTGAAACCTGTTCATCAAAGGGATGGAGTCCTAATTAAGTCCAAAACTCTATGATTCCAAGGGGACAGGGAGGGGACCCCAGGACACGGGAATTTCATTTCCTTTGTCAAATAATCAGACAAGACCAACTTCCCCAGAATGCCAAGCTCAAAGCCCAGCAGCCTGGCCTTGCAGGATCACCTGAGCTCACTCTCCCCTCCGATCCACTCTGGCATCTTGAGTTTGGAGTCAAGGTTGTAGTAGGCCCCTCCCACCTCACGAACACAGATCCAGTGCTGCCTTTTGAGAGGCAACTTGAGGGGACCCCAGCACAGGCTGGAGGGCAGGTTCATGATGAAGCCCATGACGTTAGTAAGAGCAATGACACCCACATCCCTGCAGAAGAGAAAAGGTGTCAAGCTCTGGGGTAGCCACACTCCATGGTTGCCCCCATTCACTTAGGGTTGGAACCACAGCCTGTTCCTGTCGGCAAATCAAGTTTGGTTTTCTACCTGCGCTTGTCCCACCAAACAGCTTCATAGCCTTTGGTTTGAAGTGCTGCCATTATGACATTCACATCATAGTTCCCATTTCCCAGCATGCTCTTCTTGTGGGGCGTCACCATTGTGTTCGGAGACAGCCTACAATGGAAAAGAAAACCTTTAGGCTTGTTGATCTGCCCAGCCTCCCCAGGCTTGTACCACCAGAAAAGCACTTTACAGCACTGCCCCTGGGAGCTGGTTCCCTCAGCAGACTAGTCTCACAAGTTTCTACCCATGCATTGCATGCTTGATTCCTGCTAGCCTAGAGATGGCCTCTCCTGCTGCAAAACAATTGAGGAAGGTTGAGACCTATCTGGCCTTCTGAGAAGTGTTACTGTGAAGAGAGTGACCTCAGATGATCCTTGGGGGCAGTGGTCTCCTGCCACTGCAGCACTTCTACTGCTGATGTTCTGCTTGGACACAAACTTTATAGTAACAAAACATTGGCAAAGCTGGGCGTGCTGGTGGCATACAGCTATAATTCTGGCACTCTGGAGGCAGAGGCAAGGCAGGTCTTTGAGTTCAAGTCCAACCTCATCTATTTAGTGAGTTGTAGCCAGTAGGAACTACATAGTGAGACCTTTACTATAAAGGCAAAAAGTACTAGTGATAGGTGTGTGGTGTTTTAAATGGCAAGGCAGTAACTGTTATTCCTGCTGTTTGTAACTTAAATGCTGTAAGGCCTTTTGTAATCATTAACTATTCAGATGTGTGGTGGCTGAGACAGACAGCACAGCTACATGAACTAGAGCCAAGCGAAAGGCAATAAGGAGTAATGAGGCCTATACTGTACTTGGATGTAGACCCCATCTATAGACGGTGTGCATGTGTGTGCCTGTGTGTATCCTGAACAAGAGAAAGGCTAAAAGCACAAAGGATCAACTGGGGAGAAACATGGCAGGCAGAAACAAGTGAATATCTGACCTTGGGGCCAGTCTGGTCTACAGAGCAAGTTCTAGGACCTTCAGGGTTATACACCCTGTTTTAAAAAAAGGAGGGGGGGGGAAGGAAGGGGGAAAAGAAAGAAAAAAAAGGTACCCAATTGTAGCTCTGGCAGCCCTGCCCACCCAGCTTTCAACTAAGGTTTCCACAGGCGCTCAGGCTGGCCTTGAAATCAGGACCCTCTTGCCTCAGCCCCAGAGTGCCAAGATTATGGGTATACAGCACAGCACTCCTTTCTTTTTATTGCTCCTTTTAGCAATTCCATTTTCCAGCGAGGCCTGTACTGAGGACATTTCCAACACAATTACTTTGTTTTCACAGCCTCTACAAGCCAGCAGATGAGGAAGGCCATCTTGACTGGAGGAGGGTCAACACGTCTTTTTGTTGGTGGTGGGTTTTGCTAGTTCTTTTGTTCGTTTGTTTTCAAGACAGGGTCCCTCTACATAGCCCTGGCTGTCTGAGAACTCAAAGAGATAGATCTGCCTGCCTCTGCCTCCCAAGTGATAGGATCAAAGATATGTGTCACACGATGGGTCAATATGTCTTTACGATTCCTGGAAAAGGAAAGAAAACTGGCAGGTTCGTCAGGAAGGAAGGTGTCCAGAGGCAGTAACATGTCATTTCCAGAAGAAACTATCTACTTTGACACAAAGAAGTCAATTCTAAAATTTAAAGAACTCTTGCTTAAAATAAAATAAAAAACGTCTTCAAGCATAGCACCCATGTTGATTTGGGGTGGGTGTTAGCAATGTTACAGCCTCACTCATGCCAAGCAAACACTCTGCCAACTGACCCATATTACAAACTCCATTCTTCAAAAATAAAACATGCCCTTGACACAGTTTAAAACGCTCCAGTTGCAAGGGATGGTGGTGCATGCTTGTGAACCCAACAATCAGGAGTCTGAGACAGGTCTGCTGAGAGTTCCAGGCCAGCCTGGACTACAGTGTGAAACCTTGTCTCAAAAAACTAAAGGGGGATGGAAGGACTTGAAGGATGACCCAGCACTTATGGCTCAAACCCATCTGCAACTACAGTTCCAGGGCATCTGAAGCCCTGCCCTGGCCTCCACGAGCAGTGGACACAATGAGATGCAAACATATACACAGCCAAAACAGCCATACCCATAAAATAAAAATAAATAGAGCAGCTGGCCTCAAACTCACAGAGATCCACCTGCCTCTGCCTCCTCAGTGCTGGGATTAAAGGCTGTGCTACTATACTGGCATACTGGGCATCACAGGGATTTAGGGCTGGAGAGTTGGCTCAGGGGTTAAGGAAGACCCAGGTTTGATTCCAAGCAGTCATGTGATGGCTCATAACAATCTGTAATTTCAGTTCCTAGGGATCCAATGCCTTCTGGCCTCTGCTGGCACCAGGCACATATATGTACACAAACGTATATGTAGGTAAAATACCCTTCACATTAAAATCTTTTTTTCCTGACTGATGTCTTTAATCATTTTCATACAATATATTTTGATCACATTCCCTTCCCCCCAAGCTCCACTCAGATCCTTCTCACCTCCCTAACCACTTAACTTCATGGTTTTTCGCTCAAAAAAAAAAAAACAACAATAAACGGAAAATCAAACTAGAAAGATTGTTTCAAAACAATCTTTCTACAATCTTGTACAAAAAAACTGTACAAAAAAACAATGCAAATATATAGAGTCTGTTTTGTATTGGCCAACTGCTCCTGACCATGGGGCCTACCCTAGAGCGTGGCTGATATACCTAGTGACGAACATTGGAGAAAATTGATATCACCACCCTACACATTTAAAAATAATAGTAACATTAAAGGAAAAAGGGCTCATCTCCAGAGCAAAGGCACCATTTCCCCACACACAAAGCAAACACCATTTACTTCTGACACCCATCACTAGGGCAGCTGCCTTAAGAAGTGCCTCGATTTAAGCCTCAAAATAAGAGGTATGAGTTCATTCTATGTAAGTACAAAAGCCTGAGAGTGGGGCTGGAGAGATGGCTCAGCAGCCAGGACTGCTTGCTCTCCTGGAGGACCTGAGTGGGTCCCAAGATCTACCTCGGGCAGCTCATAAGCATCCAACCGTAGCTCCTAGGGATCTGATGCTCCAGGTTCTACAGGTGCGTGTATGCGTGGCCACATACCACACATGCTTTCTACAGATGCGTGTATGCGTGGCCACATACCACACATGCTTTCTACAGGTGCGTGTATGCGTGGCCACATACCACACATGCTTTTTTTTTTTTAAATATGCCTTTTAATTTCTTTTCTGCTTCATGTTCCATCCCCCAGCTTCTCAGAAAGCCTAGGATTGGGCACTTGAACAAGAAATCTCAAAAAGACAAGGCAAGCCAGCCCAAGATTAGCAGGTTCCCTCCAAGAGGACCCACAATCTGGATGCTAGTGCCTCCACTATGTATGCTAGTAAAAAAGCTGGCCCAGAATAAGGTAGTTCCACAAGCTAGCAGTAACCTGCCTAGAGGAGCTTTCTGCAATAGGATGCCCCTAACAGACCAGGCTATATAAAAAGGGGTGCTTGTTGGCCCTGTCAAAGAGCTCCTTCCTGGCTTGGCAGTGGTGGGGCATAACTTTAATCTCAGCACTTAGGAGGCAGAGGCAGGCGGACCTCTATGAGTTCGAGGCCAGCCTGGTCTACAGAGTGAGTTTCAGGACAGCCAGGGCTACACAGAGAAACCCTGTCTCGAAAAACCAAAAAAGAAAGAAAAGAAAAGAAAAGAAAACAGAGAATAAAAAGGCTCCTTCTGGTGGGCACCTGGAAACCATGCACCAATATGGCAGTAAGCAGCCCTACTTGGGCCATGATTGTGGATCATCCATCCATCCATCCATCTATCCATCCATCCATCCATCCATCCATCCATTTATGTGTTTGTTCGTTTGCTTGCTTGCTTATTTTGAGACAGGGTTTCTCTGTGTAGACCTGGCTGTTCTGGAACTCACTTTGTAGACCAAACTGGTCTTGAACTCATAGATCTGGGATTAAAAGTGTATACACACACACACACACACACACACACACACACACACAAATCCTAAAGTTAGATGATTTTTTTCTTTTCTTATAAAAGTTTCATGTAGCCTAAGCTAGTTTCAAAGTCACTATTTAGCTGAAGATAAATTAAAACTCCTGATCCTCCTGCTTCCAACTCCTAGGTGCTGGGACTGCTAGGCATGTGTTACAACACCACACTCAAGTTTGGTGATTGTAACCGACTTGTCCATGAACACTAATAGCTGACAAAACCAAGTTCAAACCTGGGTTCATTCAAATTCACTAAAGGTAGCCAACTCCAAGTCCCATCCCTCTGAACCTGCTGCTGTCCTCTCCAGAGAGCAAAGTACACTTCGGGCACTACAACTCTGTGGCCTTTACAGTTGATCCTACTTCTGACTACAAGCCGAATCCCACAGCTTCTTCAGCCTCAGCCTCACACTGTCTCTTCCACAGAATCCTTCCTGATTCTATGAAAATGGAGGGAGACTCAGAGGACCTCACATAATACCAATTTATCCAAATATCATCAATACTAATTTACTGAAGAATTCATCTGGCGTGCATTCACGCAAACAGTAAGTCCTAAAACCTTCTTAGTACTACCTCTCAGACGGGCCTTGGCATCTGATAAACATGCCCAAGCTGGAGGACGTTGACATGGGGCTGTTGTCTAGAACTTGGGAGGTGGGGGCACAAGGATCAGAAACACACACCCATCTTCCAATACATAACCAGTCTGGACTACGAGATCTCCTTTCAAAGAAATCCCGTATCAATCAATATAGGAACTGCTAACCACAATTTCCATTCCATTCCACAGGGCTAGTTGTCTGGTCCCAAGAAATCTCTTTTCCCAAAGTCTGGCATTTAGACAAAAGCCAGCAACCCCCTCCCTGCCCTCCCACCACCGACACGCTACCCTGGACTTGGAAAAATAGCTTCCATCTGCTAAAAATAAGCATTCTCCTTATCTCTAGCAAAAGGGGCCTCCCACTAACATATATGCCTATGGTGTCTACTAGCATCTCAAGGTCTATGATAGCTTCTAGGATCCTCCAATCTCTACTCAACAAGTTCTTGTTACACCCCAGTTTACAGATTACTCTCCTCCTAGGTATCTGTTCCCCTCAAAGCCCTGAAAATCCCCCCAAACCCTGTCATTTCTGCTTTCCTGAGAGACAGTGAGGCAGTTTGGAATAAACCTTTCCTTTACCCAGGAAACAGCTAAGTTGGCTTCTTTATTGTACCTACTTTTATTCAGCCACGGTCATTTGAAGATGGGGGATTGTCTACCCCTGTGACCCACTCCCTGCCCAACAAAAGTCCTTTCTTTTACTTTAAGGCGGACTGACTGCCCAGCCAGGCTAGCTGCTTCATAGTGTTACCACTTAATCCTTTCACAGTCTTTAGATACTGCACACAAGGAAGCTGAGGTGCAAAGGTTCCAGTGACTTGCACAGTCACGCACAGCTGGTCAGTGGCACAGTGAGGATCCAGCTAAATAGCCTGCTCAGGATTACTTCCCCACGCTGGTCCAGCAGAGCCTCTGGGGTACAGTGGCTACTGCTTAGGACTACCTTGACAATTTCCACAGACATTCTGGAGCTTACAGCAAGCCTCTCCTGTTTGCCATTACAAACATGAGTTGGGAGTCTCTAAGCTGGCCTCTAGCCCAGGTCACCACTAATGTCCTCAGTCCACTCCAAAGTTACTACTGGGCCTGCTATAGTGGTGATGTGGGATTTTAATGAAGAGGGAGAAGGAGGGAGGAAGGGAGAGATTTAATCAACTTTCTCCCTTCTTTTTTTTTTTTTTGGTTTTTCGAGACAGGGTTTCTCTGTGTAGTCCTGGCTGCCCTGGAACTCACTCTGTAGACCAGGCTGGCCTCAACTCAGAAATCCACCTGCCTTTGCCTCTCAAGTGCTAGGATTAAAGGCGTGAGCCACCACTGCCTGGCTTCTCCCTTAATTCTTTCATCAGAATTTCCTGATAATTTTCTAAATAAAACACAGGTCATAGGAGTAGGTAAGTGTCAGCTATTCCCATTGTGGGTTTGGATGAGCTACTCCAACCCCCTAGAGTTTAATATTTGGCACCCAGGACTCAGGTTTGGTTCCCAGAACCCACATGGCTACTGACAACCACCTGCAACTCCAGTTCCAGAGGATCCAACATATGTATGTGGTCCAAAGACATTCATACGGCAAAACACTCAGATACATAAAATAACATAAAATAAATGCTACTGCAAACTGAGGGCGTACAGTGGCAGAACACTTGTGAACATTTGTAAGGCCGTGAGTTCAATCCCCTATAAGTGCATGCTAAGCCCTTTATTTTCAAAGTTTAGATGGATACATGGTACAGTGTACACAGTGAAATACACTGATGATGTGCGTCCACTGTTGGAGATATTTTCTCCTGGATCAAGCCTCAGTCACATCTGATTCCTCTCCTCCCTGACGGCTTGTGGCTAATCAGCATTAGCTCAGTTCTAAATTCTTAACTCATTTCTGTTCTGAGCATGGGTCACCTCAACTCCACAACTCTCTGCAGACCCCACCCTGCCTTTGTATGTCTCCTGTAACCGGCTGGAGCGCCATTGCTCTGCAGAACTTCCTCTCAACAAAGGCTCTTACCCACACTCCTCCTGTCTCTCTCTGCTCCTCTGTCTGCCTCTCATGAGCCACAGATTAAAAACAGCATAAGTCACTCTGTCAGTGTTCTCTCTGAATGCCAGTTTCTAAAGAGACCACCTTTTCATTTCTAAACCATCCCAGTGTCTGTGGCTCTCTCTGCACCTCAGTCCCATGGACAGCCCTGAGGTGCCCTGCTCAGCTTGTCTTCTCTACAACCTCCCAGTACCTGGCACACTGCAAGTAGCTAGTCTTCTCTTCTTCCATTTTCTCCAGATTCCTTACATACATTTGGGGGAGGGGTCCCTACTTATCCATACAGATATAAGTAAAAATGCTCTAGAATAGAACTCCTTTTCTGAGATTTTTCACTGGTCAGCCTATACAGTGCTGATCGGGAACACAGAAATACACCACAATTTGCAAAAGCTTCAAGAGGAGCAGGGCCCTGGCCCCATGTGCTAACTGGCAGATATTTAGCATCTTTCATTGAGGGAAAACACATTTGAGAGATTCCCAACTATCCACAAACATAATAAGTCAGACCCCCAATCCTGCTGACTTACTAGCCAGAAAGGCAGCTACTGAAATTCCTGCTTCTCTGAGATTTTCCAGTCTGCAGAAAGAAGCCAGGAGGAGCCCTTTGGAGGCAGGCCCTGGAGCTATAAAACTTGGCAGAAATCTCGCCATTAACAAATACAAACGTCCTAATTTCTTCATCTGGAATAATAGGAAACAATAGTGCCTACCTTCTAAGCTGGGTGTGAAGGCTCAGCTGCTGCACAAAGAGAGTCATCAGAATGGGGCAGAGTTGGTTTGTTAGTGTCTCATTAACTCCCTTGTCAGTCCAGGAGCCAAACTCATAGTGGTCAAAATCTGTCAACCTGAGTATGACTAACTATATACAATCTGACATTAATTTACTGGTGGGTAAAACTAGGCAAACCACATCTACTCAGTCCTGGCTCCCCAGGTCATTGCTAAGGTTGCTCTAAGATGGTCAGTACACACTACCAGGTACCAAGCACACTCAGGTGCTCATAGTCAGTCATTTCCTTCTCCCTGGTTACAGACGAAAAACAATTCAGAGGTACCCAGAAGAAACATTAACAGCTGTCCAAAGGGAAATAGTTCAGAAGCCTGGGCCCTCCTTTCTGTCATATGACAGGATGATGGAAGACACTTTTCTTACCTCTTAGAGCTTCATCTTCCGAGGAATGAACTGTACTTGCAGATAGTGGTCATGAAGCAAATGGCACATCTGCCCTGCTACCTCTGATCTTTAACTGGCACTGGAAAGTAATTACTCTCACTGTAGTGCTGTAAGAGAGCTCAGGATACAGCCCTTCTCAGAGACTCCTACAGTTCTTTCAAGATAGGTGGTCACACTTATGCTTACAAACCATCCCAAACATTCTAGCTGTAACTGACATTCCTGTGCAGCAGCTATTTCATCCCCAAATGAGGACCATCTGAGGTTCTCTGGGACCTCAACGTAGACCGCTTAAAGCATCGTTGAGCTTTCTCTGTCCTGAGGTCTTTTCCAGTTGGAAGGGTAAGACAGGTTCACTGT
Organism: Rhynchomys soricoides; assembly: GCA_019843965.1. NCBI lineage: Eukaryota > Metazoa > Chordata > Mammalia > Rodentia > Muridae > Rhynchomys > Rhynchomys soricoides. Next base: position 1,359,798 of record JADRCH010000174.1, read on the forward strand.
CTAAGCTGCTATGGACTTCAGTCATGTTGCTGGGCCCAGTCAGACACTACAGAATTAACTCTCAAGGCCTTTGGTAAAAGACTTCAAAAACCAAAGCAATGGGCATAAACTGTACCCTGACCACTGATGGAGCAGCATGTTTGTTCTACAGAGTCCATCATTTCCTATTGGGGAGGCCCTGCTAGGGACTGCACTTAGGACCCCCTACGCAATGTGCAAGCACTCCATCACTAAACTTCACACCAGCCACACCAAAGTCAGCATATAGCAGGAGCAGAGATCTGGAGTCTGCTCTAATCACAGCCTAGCTGTTCAGAAGCTGCTCTGAACAAACTCCTTGACCTTTATGTTCATTTCTCTATCAGTAAAACGACTGTGAGGAAAGTCATACAGAACAATGACTGAAGGACACCATGGGCAGCACATGGCCCCAGAACAGCTAAGCATTGTGGGTATACTTTTCTTGAGATTCCCATCATGTCCCACCTTTGGTAACAGATGGCTGAATGTCGATGTATTTTGTGTCCCTCCTAGACTGTAAACTCCTTGGTGGCAGGGTTTGGAAGGGAGGCAATATAGCAGTGACCACCAGTGGAGATATACCATCCTGAACTCAACCCTGCGTCCAAGGCTTGTTGGGTTATTTGGAGGAAACTAAGGAGCTCCACAGAACCCTGTCTTCATCACAAATGGGAATAACACATGCATCAGAGTCCTCTGTTTGACCACATCCGTGGAGACAGCACAACTGAGGTTAGACCACAAAAGATGGACCATAGACGGTGATTATCTGCCATTCCTGTGTTCCTTATTCCTGCCGACAGCATCTTAATTTCAAACCTGTAGGTTTGAAGGTTTCTGTCCCTGAGACATTGCACCACCCACACAAATTCAGAAATATCAAGAAGCGGGGATCAAGATGCCAAGCAGGGGAGCCCTACCTCTGGAAAATCTCCTGCAGCGTTTCCCGCGTGAAGGCGTTGCTGTCCTGGAAGACATTGTTGAGAGCATGAAGAGCACAGAGCTCCCTGCGCTGCTTCTCATGGTAGATTTGTGGGGGTGCTGCCTGGGGAAGCTCCAAGGATTCAGATTTGGCCTTGTCTCCTTTCCATGGCATGCAACTCATGTTTTTTGATTTAGGTTCCAGGCAGAGCCGATAAACACCCCGCTCCTTTCCTCCTGAGGAAAGTCTAGGTTACTCTGTCTTCAGATTCCTGAGGTTCACCTATTCCCTGGTGTCCATGATTTATGCTTTGTCACTGGTAGGAAAGGTTGGAATCAAAAGGGACAAAAAAAAAAAATCTACCTTTTCTGTCTTCTCGATAGAAAAAAATAACTTTTGGGTTAGTTTAGCCACCACTTTCAAAGTGCAGAATTAACAAAGGAAAAACAGAAACATATAAAACGTAGGATTCCTCCCTTTCGCTACCTTCCCCTCCCAACCCCTTTGGAAAAAAAGAAAACACCACGCTTTCCTGGCTGTGTTTTCCTCTCTGCAGATGCCAACTAGGCCTCAATGCAAGAGGGCAGAGCCGAATGGGTCACATCGCTCCTTTTCTTCCATTTCGTCCGAATCACAACGCCACAGGCTCCGAAGACCCGGTTGGGTGGTGGAGAAAAGGCCCAATGCCAAGAGCTAACGAGGACCGGAGGGCGTGCGGGCGCCGGCCGCGCGGGGGCTCCGGGGGTAGCGCTCCATGCCCGCCGGCGGGCTGGCGGATTCGGCCCAGCGGAGGAGTCTCTTCGCCTCGGCGCGGGCGGAGCCGCGGAAGGACTGGGGAAGGGGAACAGCGGCCCGGGCGCTGCCGCGGGAAGGTCCCGCCTGGCCCGCGAGGGTGCGGCCGGACGCCTTGCCTCGCCCGGTGCAGCCCTGACCCACCGGGCTGGCCGTCCCCGCCGCGACCTCCTGCTGTCACGTGAGGCAAGCCCGGGCTCCCTCCCGCTGCCGGCCCGGCGGGGACCGCTCGTCGCCCCTACGCCGCCACCTGGAGCTTGCGGGCCGCCACCTGGGCCGCGCGCGGACGAGCAGGAGGCAGAGCGGGCGGGCACGCGCACCTGAGGCCGACGTCAGCGGCGTTCACTCGGCGCGCGCCCCAGACACGCCCCCGCGCTGACCCCGCCCGCCAACCTCGCGTCACCCCTGACGTTGTGTGACGTAACCGGCGCGGGCTGTTGGTTGGGGTGGAGGTTCGCTTGGCGCTTGTAGTTCGCAGAGCGGTTGTGCGGGGCTGCGTGCTTCCGCGATAGCGGGGGAGGTCGCCTTGTCGCTTCACCGCAGCTCCGCCCCGGCACCCACTCCCGCCTGGACGCCGCAGGGCCCTCCTCCGGGTGGAGTGCGTTCTTGAGCCAGGGCAGCGGTTGCCCTGGCCGACTTATGTTCACCAGATTTCCAAACACTTGACCGACTCGGTCGGGCATAATCTTGGTTGGTGAACCCGACCGCCTCCAGTTTTCTTTGAGAGTTGAGGGCAGGAGTCTTCACCGGGAGTCATATTTCAAATGGAAACTAGAGTTCTATTTCAGATCCTTGGTGTCATATTCCTGTTAATCACACAAACCACTGCCCTTTTGCTCAGCAACCTTCTCTCGATGACTGTCACAAGCCTTACTTTGTGTTTTCTTTTCCCTTCCAATCCTTCTTTATAGACGTGTGTGTGTGTGTGTTCTCTAGTCCAGCTGGTCTCAAATTCATTACATAACCAAGAATGTCCAATTTGTGCAGGGCAGGGGATCAAACCCTGGTACATGGAAGACAAGCACTCTACCAACTAGAGCTCACTATTTTCTGAGATTAGCTGAGTACCTTGTGTCCAAAGGCAGACTATTTGCAGTTTTTAATTAATGACTTAATGATTTAAATTAAATCATTGTTTCTAACTGCCGTCCTATCGGATTTTTTTGTTAGGAAAAACAACAGATTTGATTTTTTTTTTTTTTTTGGTTTTTCGAGACAGGGTTTCTCTGTGTAGCCCTGGCTGTCCTGGAACTCACTCTGTAGACCAGGATGGCCTCGAACTCAGAAATCTGCCTGCCTCTGCCTCCCGAGTGCTGGGATTAAAGGCGTGCACCACTGCCTGGCAGATTTGAACTTTCAAAGTGACAGTTTCTCTAATCCTCAAGACCACCCCATTCAATAGTGTGCAACACATCTGAGAGATTACCACGTGGTAGGGAGTCCTCTGCCTCTACCTAGACTACTTTAGAATTATCTTTATTTGTGTGTGTGTGTGTAATTTGTAAACTACCAAACTGTTACAGTGTATTTATATAGGATTTATCTCCTAGGGACTTGCTGTTCAACCAGAATTATTGTAAACAGTTTACATATCTTAATTAGCTGATGAATTATTAATTACTGCCAAGTAAATTAGACATTTTCCTTTTTCAGGGAGAAAACTGAAGCCCAAAGAATTTGATCAAGTTGTTTGAATCACTATGTCTGTAGTGAATTAAGGGTTTGAGCTTGGGCCAAACTGTTTTCAGAAAGAGAATATAAAGATGGATAGGGAATTACCTCTCAACGGTTACTTTTTATATTTATTCTCCAAATCATTCAATTCGAAAAGCAAGTACTCAGAATGTATATCCTTTCTAGGCAAAATCCTATAATAAGAAGGACATTCTCTCCCCCCCCCCCCCAAGTCAGGTAGCAATGTATTCTGAAATTGAACTCTTTCTGGTCATACAATGTTAAATAGCAATCGAAGCAACAGAGTTAATACAACCCGCAACTCTGATCACCCCCAGACAAGCAGTGAGCAACCTCCAATTGAATTCTTAATACTTGGAGATACTGTCAGAACCCACAAATAAAGGGTTATTACAGTCACAAGACTGCCTCTCACTTTAGATGTCAGAAGTCAGAATCTCTGGGGCTGCAGATAAGGCTCAGAGGTTCAGAGGACTGACAGGTTTTCCAGAAGACCTGGGTTGGATTCCCAGTACCCATATGGAGACTAACAGTGGTCTGTGACTCTAGTCCAAAAGGGTTCCGGTGCCCATCTAAACTCTACAAGCCCTGCACAAAAGTGCCCCCCCCCCACCATTCATACAAAATAAAAATAAATCTCAATATCAACAAACCATTAAGACCAGGATTCCAGCAGCATTCGTTTAGAGACTTGGTGGTATGTAGCTGAAAATGAGAACAAGATTCTGCTTCTTAGATAGACTCCCTGAATTAGGTGATGACTATTTTGAACCCTTTTTCTTGCTCACTACATACATTCTGTGGTCCAAACCCTAAATTCCCCATACTTTCTCAGATGGCTGCTCTTTTTTATCTATTACCAGGACGAGTGGCCAGGTCCAGCCAGCATAATTAGACCTTGGTAAAAAACAGAACTCACCTAACAAAGACTAGGTTTTTCAGACATTTGAAACAGGAATTTCGGGCACAAGGACAGTGTTTTTTGGACTGGGACTTTCCACAAGTGAGAACTGGGGGAAAAAAAAAAAAAGCCACAAGAAACTACCTTGACAGATCCTAGACCTGTGGCTCAGCTGTTCACCAAAGATGTGGTGAGGGAATTTACGCTGGTGTTTGGGCTGTCATTAGCTCCTTTCTATTCACTCAATAGCTCTCCGAGGAGTCGATGAACGGAGCTCCCTAAGGTTAGCGTTTAATTAATTGTCTTGGTCTGGCTGCTAGAATATTAAAACTCCTGGAATACATAGCATCATTTCTACTATAAAAATTGCCTTGCGCATGCCAGCACGCCGGACATAGTATTGCAGCAACTGCCTTCAATCATTACGAGTGCCAGGACCATTATGCAGTTTACTATCTGGGTGTGCGGCGGCTAGACGCGCGGGACTTAGGGAGGACAAGATTGGGTCCAGTCCTTGTCCATCATTCTGATGCTCCAGGCGGGACTGTTTTGCAGTATGATTTGGAAGCTGGCCCCGCCTCTGGAAAGTGAGGGGGGTGGGAAAGAATAGATGTGGCTTTTCATTGGATTGCTGTCAAGTCAGTCAAACCTCTGCTTCGCTCCTGTTGGCGGGAAGGATCCAGGCAGGTAGCGTGCACGCTGTGTTGGCCCCACCCGAGGTGGGACCAAGGCTCCCGACGACTACGACATTTGTTGTTGGGGTTTGGACTTCATTAATTATTCATTAAGGTATTTGAGAGAGCTGCAGCGATTGGTAGCTGATAGACTGGGTCGCTTGTGTCTCCGCTAGAGATACGTGACATCCTCGGGAGGCGGGGGAAACTGCGCGTAAATTATTCCAATGAGGAGGCGTGGCCAAGCATAAATTAGTTAAATGAGCCAGGGAGGGAGGGCGGGCGACCGGCTGCGAATTAGCCTAAGTTCTTAAAGATGGCGGCGGAGCGGAGTCGCTCCCCGGTGGACTCTCCGGTGCCGGCCTCGATGTTCGCCCCCGAGCCCAGCTCTCCGGGGGCGGCCCGGGCTGCCGCGGCCGCGGCACGACTCCACGGTGGCTTCGACTCGGACTGCAGCGAGGACGGCGAGGCGCTCAACGGCGAGCCGGAGCTGGACCTCACCAGCAAGGTAGGCCCGGGAGGCGGCGACGGGGCCAGGGGTACGCGGAGGGGCCGGGCGGTCTCCGAGGCGACGGCGGGCAGCAGGCTGTCCAGTAGCGCGGCTCACAGGAGCGCCGGAGGGACGCAACCCGCCCACCTGCCGCTCACCGGGACGTACGGGGCCCGGGCCCACTCTCCGCACCCAGCAGCGTCCACCCGGCCTCCCGCGCTTCCCGCTCCCGCCTCGATCGCTGCCCCTTGACTCTGCCACGTGGAACGGGGCTCCCGACTCGGGCCGCGCGCCCTGCGTCCCTGTCCCCGTGTGGACCAGCCCACCCTCCCCAGGAGGGGTCCCTGACACATAGGGTCTTCCTCTTCTAGGAGCGTCCCGGAGGACCAAGTGTCAAGGTGGCTTGGTCAGGGGGCGGGATACTCGCGAAGACAGGTAGCCAGTTTAAGGGGTGGCAGCCGGATCTTTCTGGTCTCTGGAAAAGAAACAGAAAGTAGTTGCTCAGTCGGCGAGAATGATGTCCGAGGAGCGTCCACTTACCGTGTCCACCCAAATAAAATAAAAAGATGGGGCTGACAAGATGGCTCAGCAGGTAAAGGGGCTTGTATCCTAAGTTTGATGTCCTCAGTTCGATCCCCTGGACCCACCTAGTGAAGGAGAGAACTGACTCCCACAGGTTGTCCTCTGATATCCACACGTAAACGTGTGGCATTGGTCGCCTTCCCCCACCCCTGCCTTGTAATAATTTTTTTAAAAAATAGACATGACCCTCAGTCTTGCCACCTAGGAGTGGAGCCACCTCTTGTATTTATGGAATATGGAAGGGTGTCTTTAAATAGCGTCTTCTGCGTTGTTGAGAAGGTAGGCAGAACTTAAGATCTCACTGTTTACTTGGTATTGTGGAAAATAAGAAAGTAACTATAAGATGTTACTGGTATTTAGAAAGTGTCTAACATCACTAAAGAAACTAATGCCAAGGGAGGGACTGGGCTTCCCTTCCAACTGTTGCTGTTAAAAGGCTCTGTGACCTTAGGAAACTTTCTTAACCTCTCAGTTCTCCAGCTATCCCATCAAGAAAATGCAAATGTGTGGCAAAACCTAGAAGTGAATGGTAAGACCCTTTATAGTGCCAGATGCATATCAGAGACTCAGTAAATGCTTACACTAGATAGATGATGATTCCCTATGAGCATTAAAAGACAGCTGATGGAAGATAGAGCAGCCCCACCCCCTGCCCTTTGTAGGATAATTACAATAGAGATTTTACGGAGCTTTGATGTCTGGTCATACTGTGCTGAACGAGCCTGATCTCGTCTGCTCTCTGAAGCTAAGCAGGGTCTGGTCTGATTACTACTTGGATGGGAGATTTTATGGTGCTTTGAAAATGTGACGTCTCATGATGGCACTGCTACATAAGTTGGGAAGAACCTTTCCCCACAACCGAAGCAATTCCCAACTGTTCTTTCTCCTTCTAGTCTCTGCTGGGCCCTAGGAAGTCAACTAGCTTCTTTTTGTCAGGATGGTCCTGTCTAGTGCCTCTAATACCATAATAAGGGTGGCCTAGCTCAGGGAGACCTCCACCCGAGATTCAGGAGACAATGTAACACTGGCAACATCTGGGTTACAATTATAAGCTCGGATGAGTCAAATGGGCATGTTGGAAGTGTATTGGCTAGATGTCAGTCAGGACATGGTCAGGGAGCAGAAGAAACCTGAAAACTCAGTGGGAAATCGGGACAGAGTTGTAAAGAGGGCGTTACCTTTTTGACCATTTTAGTTAATTGTCCAGAGTAAGGAACTGTTACTTCATCAAGGAGCTGAGGAGATCCTTTGAAATTGAGTGTGTGTGTGTGTGTGTGTGTGTGTGTGTAGAACAAAAACTGACCATGTAGAGGAGAGAAGAGTGAACTGACTAGATTTAAGTCCTGAAAAAGAGTAGACATTAGATATGTATACCCTCACTATAGCTAAATAAGGGGAGCTAAGGCTCTAAGAGCTTCCAGCAAGGACAGCAGTTACTGGTTAATGGTGTGAGAGCCATGCGAAGTATTTGAAGAAATGACTGATTGAGATAACAGATATGCATGTTCATTGAGCCTGGCCTAGATGCTTTTGTTTTGTTTTAAGACAGGCTCTAATTCTGTAGCCCAGGCTGGCTTCAAACTCAGCAGTTTTCTTGCCTCTGGTATTACAGACTTGAGCTAGCCCAGATGCTTTATATGTTACTCTCTAGACTAGAAGATTCAGAGAGGTTAGGTTCTTTGTCCAAGGTCACGTTGGCGCGTGGCTAGAGAATGAAATCCACTTGCCTCTTGGTAATAGCCTCCCAAGTAAGTGTTTGATACTTTGTTATTGACAGATTTGCCCCGCTGTGGTTCTACTAACACTAACCTTAGTGGCAGTAGGGTTTGGTTGACAGAGATGGCCTGCTGCAGGCAGTTTTCACTGTAGTAACGAGACAGCTTAGACAAGGTAGAACAGAATTCCTTTGTTATTATGAGAGCAAGGGCTGTGGGAGGAGGGCATGGCCGTTAGTGAGCAACCTACTGCAGGCAGAAGACCGGGCAGAGGTGCAAAGCACTGCTGGACAGCTTTCTCACAGTGTCAGACTGTCGTGTTCCTTGTTTGGGACCTAATCCTCTTGTGAAGCAACAGTAAGCAGGCTGTGTACACCTCTCCTCCTGCAGGTTGTGGCACAGACACATACTCATTTTAGTATATCGTCTGGGTCCTATAAGGCTGTTTCAGGAGTGTGTGAAGGAGCTGCGCAGCTGTGTTCCTTTAGGGGGCCCTGGGGTTTGGTCAGGGTCTTTGGTCAGGCTGTTGATCAGCTTTGGCTGTGGCACTTTCTAGTGAGTGTGGTTCTAAGGCTGTTGGTTTCTCTTCTAGCTGGTTCTAGTGAGCCCTACATCAGAGCAGTATGACAGCCTACTTCGGCAGATGTGGGAGAGGATGGACGAGGGATGCGGAGAGACCATATATGTCATTGGGCAGGGATCAGGTGAGCATAGTTTTCCTTTCCTTTGTTTAAAACAATTATTTAGTGCACATTTCCCCACCACCACCTTTTCCTCTCATGTGTCTCTTGTGTGGCCACACTGGAGTATCTGCAGAACTCTCTGGAGGGAGGGACCAGCAACCGAACACCTGTTCCTGTGTTAACAGTCAGGGCAAATTTGGGGTCCAGGTTCCTTGCCCAGGGGGCCCTAAAGATACTCCCTTTCTACCTCAGGATTCCTCGTTGGCATACAGGGAATTGAAGCTTTAAGCAAGGAAACCTCTAGTCTAAGGTAAGGGCGTAGGTCCTAGGTAGGTCTAGAATTAATCCTGCTTCCTCTCCAGGCCCTGTCTATGGTTCTTATTGCTTTCTATTTCCTACTTGGCTGGGAATCTCTGTGGTTCTTCTTGAACCCACCAAGGAAAAGACACTCAGGATTCCTCCCTTCCACTGAGCAACTTTGGCCCAGACCACCCTGACCGCTCAGTCTGGATAGCTGTGGTAACAGGTCCCTCCTGGCCCCTGATCTAGTCGGGCTTGGAGCCTTGTGGCCACTCTGATTATCGTCCTCTAGCCTTCCTGTTCACTGTAATGGGGCTCACAGTTTCAGAGAAAGCTGATTCAGATGAGATGGTGGAATTGGCTTTGTGTCGCCTCCACCCCACCTTCCGGTCACTTGTAGTTTATACCCTAACCTACTTACTACCGTCATCTTTATTATAACATTGTCTTTGCTGAAATGAAAACTGAAAGTGTTGAGGATCACTTGCAAGAAGCCCAGGCCAGGCCTGTGTGCACCACAGGGTAGTTTTCTTGGTTTAGCCGACTTCTAGGAATGCAGAGAATAGTTCTTTGGCAGACTGAGTCTGAGTTAAGGAGCTCTTACAGGCCTTCTACGAGGCTTGGGAATGCGTGCCTGTGATCCTGCCACTCAGGAGGCTGAGGCAGGAGGATGGCCAATTCCAAACCATCCTGTCTAAAAATAAAAATATAAAAAAGGCTGAGTGTAGCTCAGGGGCAGTGCTTATGCAAGGCCTGGCTGAATCCTTAGAACTGATGGGAAAAACATTTGTTCTTCAACTGTTTGACCTATGGTGTTTAGGATCTTCCAGATCTTGATACTTTCCAAAGTTCTTTTGGGTGCTTAAAACTTGGTTCCCTAGGCTTGTTTGTAGGTTAGCAGTAGAAGGCCCACCTAGTGTGTTCAAGGCCCTGCGCTCTATTCCCCAGCAATGAAAAACCAAACAAAGCAGAATAAAGCTGGTCCTCGAGCCCAAGGAGGAAAGATGACAACCAGGGACAAAGACTTGGTTCCTGGATCCCACCATGCCCGCACCTTATCTCCTTTCTCCTTTCACTTCTGCCAACCCTAAAAGAAGGCATGGTTCGAGAGATAGGCTAAGGGGTCACCTGTCAAGGAAGGGAGGGGGCCTGTCAGCATTGCCAAGTACTGCTGGGCAGCAGATTCACAAAAGGCCTGTGTAGTTGGTGATAAGAAGAAGTCATTGATTCCTCATGTAAGCTTGACAGCTCTGGCCTGCTTTAAGAAAATAAACCACTCATAGGTCACTTCCTGCCTTGTAGGAAACCTCATAAAGATCAGTTTTAACAAGTGGTGGGGCGAGTCTTTAAAGACCCAGACTTCTTATTATTCATTCATTTGTTTGTATGTTTGTTTTAAGAGGGTCTTGCCTTATAATCCAGGGTGGCTTTGAATTCTTGATACTTTGGCTTTGGCCTTCCCAAGCCATGCAAAGTTTTTCTCCCATCCTTTAATGCAGTCTGAATTTTACCACATCCACCAACTCACATCTAATTAACCCTCCTTTGGAAGGTAAAATGTCAGATACTCACTGGCCCATCTCCAGCACACCCCAGCATTAGCCACACATCATCTTGATGACACCTGCCGGTGGATTCTTTGGAGGCAGAGAGATCTAAACTGGTTAAACAAGTTGAGCATCAAACAGGACTGAATCAATTACGAGACTCCCAGAGGTCAGCTTCATCTCCAGCTTCTCCTGTGTGAAGGTGTTTTCCCCTCCACTAGGATCTTCCACTGTAGCATGGAGAACAGGAGAGAGAGCTTCCTGCGAGAAATCTTTCCTAGATAAACGTATTAAAACCATGTGCACAATCCAGGGGACTGGGTGTTATACCTGTGTGTTCTCCATTTAAGGTTGATATCTTATGGGAGGAGATGGAGGAGATGTACAGAGGGTCAGGAAATTGAACAGAGGTGTGTAGCAGTGGGGGATGGGGAGCTGGGGGTAGCAACGTGAAACTCCCAGATGCCAGGAAAGCAAGAGCCTCCCAGGACCCCACAGGGACGACATTAGCTGAAATATCCCACAAAGGGGAGGGAGAACCTGTCGAGACCTTATCCAGAGGTTCGGCCTTGCCCCCCAGTTGAGTAATGGGGCCACCCACCCATCTCCAAAATTTTAACCCAGAATTGCTCCTGTCTAAAGACAGGGACAAAGAGTGGAACAGAGACTGAAGGAAAGGCCATCCAAAGACTGCCCCACCTGGGGATCCATCCCACATGCAGCCACCAAACGCAGACACTATTGCAGATGCCAAGAAGTGCTTGCTGACAGGAGCCTAATACAGCTGTCTCCTGAGAGGCTCTGCCAGATCCTGACCAATACAGATGCGGAGGCTCACAGCCAGCCATCAGACTGAGCACAGGGACCCCAATGGAGGAATTAGGGGAAGAACTGAAGGAGCCTTATCTGGCATCAATGGAAGGGGATGCCCTTCGTCCTGTGTAGGCTTGATGCCCCATTGTAGAGGAATGCTAGGGCGGTGAGGCAGGAGTGGGTAGGTGGGTGGGGGATCACCCTCATAGAAGCAGGGGGAGAAGGGATGGAATAGGGGGTGTGCAGAGGGGAAACCAGGAAGAGGGATAACATTTGAAATGTAAATAAATAAAATAAAATGGAGAGAGAGAGAGAGAGAATGAATAAAATGTGAAAAAAAAAGAAGGTTGATATTTTAGGAAGCAAGTCAGTAATGGTCCAGTGGTTTGGGGTCTGGGATTTGGAAGGTCTGGGTTTACCTGCTGACTCTAGTCCTTGCCTAAAATGCAGGTAATACTGAGCTGGAGAATGTGCACTGCTCTTCTGGAGGTCCCATGTTCAGTTTCCGTGCACATTAGGAAGTTCACAGCCACAGGTCCAAGGTTGTAGCTGACTTAAGGGACTGTTTTGCAAAAAGAACCTTGACTGTTTCTTGGAAGTCATGACTTGAGGGCTCCTTTGGAGGTTCCAGCGGGGAGCACAGTTGTTTCATTATACCCATGACTGAAGAATGGTTCTGTCAGGGAAGGTTGTCCTCTTCTACTGAGCACAGCTTCTGGAGGGATACACAGGGAACACTGAGAGGGAGGGCATCCCTGCTTAGCCAGCCAGATCAGCCTAATCAACCCTGGTGATCAGTGGAGTGACAGATGGCACAGCAAGGGACACAGGAGTCAGCAACAGCCACACAAAGGAGCTGCTTCTCTGTGTGCAGTGGCCAGTGGCAGAGGAAACCCCATGCCCAGAGGCATTGGCATGGAGGCTTTGGAGGGCCAGATGTACTCTAGTAAGGAGAGGAAGATGTAAGGTCGGGAGGTACTGGATAGGTAGGCAGGGTCCAGTCATGGTCCTTGAATGTCATGCCAAAGAGCTGAGACTTGTGTCCCCAAGCCTGGGAAGCTGTCACTTTTGAGTAGAATGCGGCGGGAAAGGTAATCAAGCTGGCAGGACAGAAATCTGATGAGGGCTGGCTGGCATGGTCTCTCGTAACTGGACTCTAGCATCTTCCCTTGGCTCTTGTCTACTCCCAGCACAAAGAAAGTGGTGCACGCTAGACCAGGGTAACATGACCACCCAAGAGCTCCGATGGTCACGGTGATACTGGGGCTGGCCCTAGCTTAAAAAGCAGCAGGGAGGCAGATAGCCTGGTGAAGATGGCAGTTGTCCCTAGTTCAGATGGTACTAGAGCTCAGCTGTTCATTCAGAACCCTTCTGCCCTCTGCCCTCTGCTCTTCCTTGGTTCAGTTGTTTTACATTTTCTAGACATTTAAATGCTTAAGGTGGGAAAACTATTCACCAGAAAATGGTTAAGATGTGGTCCCTGTCCTCAAGACGCTTCTGTAGTGGGGAGAACACGTGTCTAAAAACACCTTTGCACAGGGCAAGGAGTGGCAGAAGGTGCAAGGAGGGCCGGTGTTTGTGGAGCCCGAGCGGCTGCTGGTCGGCTGCTGTCTAGGGTGAGAAATGAGGGTGGGGCTAGACCTGTCCAGGACCCAGGACAAGCCCCTGGTCACTTGCACTGGGATAGAGCTGAGAGGAGAGCCTGTGTTAACCAGGCGTAGAATGACGGGGGCGGGTCTTAAGGGAATTGAAGCTGGAAGGAATTCTGTTGGAAAGTCATTCAGAGATTTTGATGTGACAGTGGCAATGGTTTCTTTTTTGCTTGTTTGTTTGGTTTTTTTGTTTGTTGTTTTTTGAGACAGGGTTTCTCTGTATAGCCCTGGCTGTCCTGGAACTCACTCTGTAGACCAGGCTGTCCTGGAACTCAGAAATCCACCTGCCTCTGCCTCCCGAGTGCTGGGATTAAAGGCATGCACCACCACTGCCCGGCTGGCAATGGTTTCTTTAGGAGCTGAAATGTGTGGGTGCTGTGCTGGGTGGCCCATGGGGGTGTAGCACAGGGGAAGGCACACAGACTAGATTCACTGAGATCAGTTCTTCAATGGGCCCAAATCAGGCAGCAAAAGAACACCACCATAAAGAACTGGGATTGGCAGGGCCGGGCTGATGAAAGGGTTATGCTTAGGTATGCATAGAAGCAGAAGCAAAATATTGTCTTTATTAGAATGGGGACAGCAAGAGAAAAAGGACAGACAGACAGAAAGCAACAGCAAGCGGGGAAGGAAAAGCACCCAGGTTTGGAGTCAGAGGACCCCAGTTTATGCCGTGACCTCCCCTGCAGCCTACCAGCTCTGAAGTATCTGGTTTCTGTCTGTCCTGTTCGTCTTCCTTCCTATTCTCTTCCCTCCTTTTGTTTGTCTGAGGGGAGCCTCACATTTATGATCCTCCTGCCTCATCCTCTCAAGTGCTGTTTACTTCACTATTAAAGGCAACAGCCCAGCCTGCCTTGCAGGGTTACAGTGCATCACTGATGCTGAACATTTGTGTGCCACTGCTTAAAGGGTGAGTGGGGGAGTCTGAATAGCAGATTTCTAGGGGTTCTCATCTAGGCCGCTGGTTTCCATGTGGAGCTTAGAGGGGTTGCCTGGGCTAATAAGAATGTTTTGGAAGTCTTGACAGTGACAGCTGAGGCCATAGAACGAGACAGCTAAAGAGAATAGTTGGAGGAAGAAGGTCTTTGGTGGGTAGACTGGCAGAGGCTGGCATTCAGGTCATGGGAACAGGGGAGACATCAAGAGATCTCTGGCTGAATGGTAGGCAGGGTTGTAGCCATGCAGAATGATGGGAGGCACTGGGGAAGAATGTTAGCAAGGGTTGGCTTATCTTCTGAGTTCCTTAGTGGTCACAAGAGTTGAAGAGACAGTTGGTAGCTCAGAGTGTGAGCAGAGACGACGACAGAGGAGTGGCTTTCCTTTTCTTGGAGTAGATGAGCTCACTTTAGGGAACATGAGAGGGAGGAGGAAGAGGAACAGGCTTGGCCTGGCAAGGTGTCTGGTTGGTGAAACAGAAGAGGGTACCCTGCTATGGGGTTTGCTTAGAAGGAACTGAGAGGGGCTGAGGGAGTGGTGGGCACCCAACCCTGTGCTACACAGAAGCACCCGAGCATTGCTGTCCTTAACTCTAAGAAGCTAGTTGCTCAGTCTTTTCCTGCCGTCCTTCATGTCCTGAGCTCCAATTCTTTTTCCAGCTGTGGCTGGATACAGTGCCTGAGCATCTAATTATAAACTGCCTCTGAGACATACCCTTATCTCCCTCTGTCTTCCAGCCCACCTTGCTTGCCTAGGGCATTGGAATTTCCCCCTTGCTGGGTTCCTGCTTCTGGCCTCTTGCTTATTGACTAGAAGGTCTTCCAGCCCGCCTTGCTCTGACCATGTTATTGTCCTGCCTGACCCCACATTTGCTGCAGTCTGGTGTCATACTGGCCTCCACTTGGCTGCCATTTCCCGACACCGTCCTGTTCCCCACACTGTGCCTGTTCTCTGTCCCTGACTGCTCATGGTCTGCCACGCTTCTGACTTTGCTTCTCTGGTGCGATGTCTTTTCTCTACATGCTCCTGTCTCAACTTCTAAAGACCCAGTTTGTGGTCAGCACACCCATAGCTTCCCTTCACATCCCTAGACCATGCTCGGCATTCTCTCTTCTTCAGCTCTACAGGGTAGTGCTCCAATCAAATTGATATTAATTAATTTCTTCGTTTCTCCCTTGGGGCTGTGAGCTCACTGAGGGCACCTATATTCCCAGCACCCGGTATGAAGCTTGGCATAACTTCAAGGAGAAGATACATTAACTGTGTATGACTGAGTTGTTGGTTTTTCTGCAGTGCCAGGAGGGAGTCTGTTTAGGTAGAGTTGACTGACTGGCTTATTCGCAGGCTGGTTGGTCAGGACTCCCTCTCCTGCTGATGTCTGGGCTCTTGTCACCAGATGGGACTGAGTATGGGCTGAGTGAAGCTGACATGGAGGCCTCCTACGCCACAGTGAAGAGCATGGCGGAGCAGATAGAGGCTGACGTCATCCTCTTGCGAGAACGTCAAGAAGCAGGCGGCCGTGTGCGTGATTACCTAGTCAGGAAACGAGTCGGAGACAATGACTTCCTGGAGGTCAGGTAAGGTCTCAGAACACTTGCAGGGACCCTGCTTGATGACTTGGGGTCTTCACAGAGACTGTGGTAGGGCCTGTGAGACTTGCCTGTCAGCTCTGCCTCTGCCTTAGGTGGGAAAGTACAGAGACTGATGGTCTTGGTGATCCTGCTCTTTGTTTCTGCATTTCATCTCTGGTTATTTGATCTGAGATGTGTGGGAGAAAGCCCAGCCATGCATTGTGTGGCCACCCTATACCTCTGTTCAGTTTACTGTCTGCTTGGGATGATAGAAGTCGGGAGCTAGGGAGATACTCTGTGCCTTTCATAACTCTGGGAGTGTTCTCAAAGCAGGTAGGGTTGTTGGTGTTAAAGGAGCCAGGACTCCGACTAACTTTGTATTCCTTGGTACAGCTCCAGAAACATCCCCCGTTGTGCTCATCCTCAATAGGGAAGCCTTGAACCAGGGTGCTGGGGTGAGCCTGTGCTCAGGGCCCAGTCTCTGGCTGAGTAGTCTCTTCAGGAACTAGCTCTCACATCAGGTTCATGTCCACGCAGGGTGGCAGTGGTGGGCAACGTGGATGCTGGCAAAAGCACCCTCCTGGGAGTCCTAACACACGGGGAGCTGGACAATGGCCGTGGCTTTGCCCGCCAAAAACTCTTTCGACACAAACATGAGATTGAATCTGGTCGAACCAGCAGCGTGGGCAATGACATTCTGGGCTTTGACAGTGAAGGCAATGTAGTGAACAAGCCTGACAGCCATGGCGGCAGCCTCGAGTGGACAAAGATCTGTGAGAAGTCCTCTAAAGTGATCACCTTCATTGACTTAGCTGGCCACGAGAAGTACCTTAAGACCACTGTTTTTGGCATGACTGGCCATTTGCCTGACTTCTGCATGCTCATGGTAAGTGTGAGGTTTCCCCATGAGGGGATCTGGGGATGCTATGCAAATGTTCGGGATCATTCTGAGAGTGGGGCCTGCTGGTGGGGACAAGTTTGGGATCTCAGGGAGCCTTTGTCCTCTAAGCTCAGTAGTCTTCTCCACAGGCAAACCTTGGCCTCTCTCCTGCATTTAGAGCAGAGAGGGACCTCTTGGTATAAAGCATGGTATCTCGCAGATTTCCTTTTTGGAAAGGCATAGAGGCTTTCTCCTTATTTTGTGCCTTCAGAATGTTTTCTTCTTCACCTTGGGGTACTTGCAGAGGGTGACCCCAGGTGGCACTCTGAGATCAACCTGAGAAGAAAAGGGCACCTCACGTCAGGAACCAAGGGCAGGGCCTGCAGAGGAGAGAGGGCAGCCATTGTATAGCTCTTTGGGAAGCTGCTATAGGCCTGGCCCTGTGCGCACCTGGTGGCATGCACAGTGAGAAGCAGGCCTCCCTGGTCCTTGGGCTCACAGAGAGTTGGGATGGGTGCTGAGCAGCTCATGCAGCCTCACTGAAAACGAGAACGGCAGAGGTTTGGCTTTGCTGTGTACGCATGTGCTCTGCTTAGCTCTTGTACCACTTCAGGGAGCTGGAGGGAGGAAGAGAGTGCGGACCACGCACAGCAAGTGAGTTTTCCTCTCACGAGTCCTTCTAAAGCCCCTCCACCCTCCTGGTTCCTCAACTGCCTGTGCTAATAAGTGTGGTAAACACAGGAATCAGTTCCCAGGAAACTTGCTCAAGTTGCCCCACAAACAGGTTCTTAGGCCAAGCCTCAAACTGGAGAGGGAAGGGAGCAGCATGTGCTGTAGGACACCCATCCCTCTCTGCCCGCTCTTCTGGGGACTGTAGCAGCTACTCCCAAAGGGCTGTTACCTTCTCTTGACTGAGGAAAGCTGCCATACCTACCAAAAGGCATCTCGAAGTCCATAGGGGCCATTGGGCCCTGGCTATTTGGAGGGTGAGGAAGATGTCTCAGTGAGTGAAGGGCTTGCCAAGCAAGCCTGGTGACCTGAGTTTGATCCCAGCACCCACATAAAGATAGCAGAGAACTGACTATCTAGTTTTCTTCTGACCAGCTACATGTGTCATCTCTACATGCACGCACATACCAATAATAATTTAAAATTTTTAAATCTCCTTAATTTTATGTGTCTGGGTATTTTGCCTGCATGTATGTCTATGTACGGCATGTGTCAGTATCCACGGAGGTCAGAAGGGGGTGTCAGATTCCCCAGAGACTAGATTATAGACAACTGTAGAAAAGAAGGATTCAGCTGGGGGGGGGGGGGGGGGGGGGAAGTGCGGGACAGGGACAGGGAGAAGACCTGTTTGGAAAGGTTCTTTGGAGCAGCTCCTGTCTGCGTTGTCTGGAAATCAGCAGTTCAGTTCACAGGTCAGCAGGCAGCAGCAGTTCAAACCACTCGTAAATACTTCACGGATACACCAGCAGTCCAGTTCGGTAGAGTCAGGTTAGCAACAACAGTGACATGACCTAGCAGAGACAGCCAGGCCTCAGCCTAAGCTCGAGTCAGCAGGCAGGAGCAACAGGAACACCAGGAGAAGCTGTGCCTCTCTCAGGGAATCGAAGAATAGCAAAGACATGAGACCACAAGTGTCACACTGCTAGCTATACCAGCAAGCCAAGCTCTGTCTCCGTCACTCCGTGGAGTCCTATTTATACCCTGCAAACATCACGTGTCCTCCACGTGCCTTGCCTCAGCTTGAGTCTTGCCTCAGCATATGCATCCAATTTGACCAAGTCCTTGGAAGTGGCAAGAAACTGCAGCACACCACCAGAGTTTTTTGGTGCATCTCGCGCTATGGCATCCTGACAAATGCAGCTCAACTACAAAATGTAAGGTGGACCAATACATGCATGTTGTTAGCATCACGTGTCCTCTCACGTGCTTGCTTTAGCAGACCATCCTCTCTCCTGTGTCTGCTTCAGTGAAATGTTCCTTCATGAGTCTGCCTGAGCCTTTCACACCTGTGTCCACTTTAATGAAACGTTCCTTCACGTGTTTGCCCTAGCAAAACACCATCCAACCGGCTTTCCAAAGAGCACTCAAGTTTCCACTTCACAGCAGAGAAATAACTGAGTGTGGTGAGGCCTCCTGCCTGAATCCCAGCCCTTGGGAAGTGGAGGCGGCTCATGGCTTTGAGGCCAGCCTGGGTTACATACTAGTACTATTTCTTTTCTGGAGACTCCCCTGCAGGCTGTGGGAGTGAGAAAACCTCACAGTGAAGGCATCCTGGCATGTTCAGGGTGCCACACAGGCACAGGATGGCAGTTTCTCCCTTAAGTCTATTTTAGTAAGTTTAGTAAGCGTTCGCTTACATAGTACACAAAGAAAAAGCAATGAGGAGGTTCAGCTCAAATGGCTTTGTGACTGAAGGTGTCTGCTGCCCAGCCTGACACTGAAGAAGAAACAACTCCCACAGGTTGTCCTGCATTCTCCAGACACCATGGTGCATGCCTAACCCCTCCCTGACCCACCCATACGAGTGGACACACTAACCTCTATTATTTATTTATTTATTTATTTACTTATTTATTTATTTACTTATTTGAGATGATCTTACTGTGTAGCCTTTGCTAGTTTGGAACTTGCTGTGTAGACCAGGCTAGCCTCAAGCTCACAGAGATACACCTGCCTCTGCCTCTCTCTCCCAAGTGCTGGGATTAAAGGCGTGCGTCACCATGGCAAACATAAATATGATTTTTTAAACAGAGAGCATGTCCCTTCTTTATTTCCTACCAGAGGCAACCAGTAGCTTTAATTTCTTGTGTTCCTGCAAGAGACACTTTTTTAAAGGTTTATTTTTTATTTTCTGTTTATAAGCATTTTGCCTGCATGCTTGTGTTTGTACCATGTGTGTGGTATCATTGGGCCGTAAGAGAGCATGGGATCCCTTAGAACTGAAGTTTTTGACAGTTGTGAGCCACCATGTAGGTACTGGGAACTGAACCTATGGAAGAGCTCCTGAGCCACCTCTCCACCCCAGAGAAACTGTGCTCATACAGGCAAATGTCCTATTATGATGTCAAGCATGAGGTGACCCTCTAAAGTAGAAGTGGTCAGCCAATGATGTTTATTTCAGACCAAGGATGTTAAACCGAATGCACTTTGGGAAGCATAGATGCTGTGCTTCCCAGACTGTCTGAACTGTCTATTATTGTTTGTAGGACTCCTCTGGGTTTTTTGCTGTTGGTTTGAGTTTTTCTTTGCTTGGTCTGGTTTTTTTTTGCAGTCCTGAGAACTAAACCTTGGGTCTGTGGTGCACAGTCTACCTCTAAGCTGCACCAGCCTTTTGTTACCTTTTTTTTTTTTTTCTTTCTAGAAAGGGGGTCATTGAGTTTCCCATGCTGGTCCAGAAGGTTCTCTGTAGCCCAAGCAGACCTCAAGCTCAGGCTTCTCAGTGGCTGGGGCTGCTGGCTTTGTCACCTGCTCTTCAGGTGTAAGACCCCATTTCCAGGGATCAATTAAATGAACTGTGCCCTGCCCAGCTTTCACTAGCAGGCTGGGGTCTGCTGACCACCCAGCAATCTCTTCCTTGTACTGACAGTTCATTTCTGTTGTGGCAGGTGGGCAGCAATGCTGGCATCGTGGGGATGACCAAGGAGCACCTGGGCTTGGCATTGGCACTCAATGTACCTGTCTTTGTGGTTGTCACCAAGATTGACATGTGTCCTGCCAACATCCTTCAAGGTAAGTGAAGCCTCCAGCTGCAGCAGCCTCTGGGGTTGTCAACACTGAATTTCAGGGTGCGCTGCTTCAGAGCCTCAGACAGCACCTTCTTTCTGCATCCTCGTCTGTGTGAGATTAGCCTCAGTGTCCATCAGCCAGAATCTTTTACTTCTTTCTCTAGCTCTTGACTAGAATTTCCCCTCTGTTCTTTTCCCTCCTGGTTCCAAGTGCAGGATCTATGAAATCTCTAGTCTGCCACCCCTCCCCCCACACCCTTTATGTCCCCAGCAGCAGGCATTGGTCTGTACTACGGAAGCAGGATGTGTATGGAGGAATTTGGGCCAAGAGTCTGGTGGCCTTTAGCCACCAAAGCTCCCATGCACACAGCCTTGGAACTAGGCTTCTGCGTCTCTCCACCAGAGCTCCCATGCACATGGCCTTGGATCTAGGCTTCTGCGTCTCTCCACCAGAGCTCCTATGCACACGACCTTGGATCTAGGCTTCTGCGTCTCTCCACCAGAGCTCCCATGCAC
>JADRCH010000174.1:1380231-1393072 GCA_019843965.1 Rhynchomys soricoides
CACAGCCTTGGATCTAGGCTTCTGCGTCTCTCCTCTGCCTTGGTGCTGCAAGTGGAATGGAGCATTGCCCCGTTAGAAGTCCTCGCAGTAATGGTCTCTGCAGCCAAGTGGTGGTGGCACACACCTTCAATCCCAGCACTCAGAAGTCAGAGGCAGGTGGATCTCTTGAGAGTTCTGTGCTAGCCTGGTCTACAGAGCAAGTTTTAGGACAGCCAGGGCTACACAGACAAACCCTGTCTCAAACAAACAAACAAACAACACAAAAAAGGGTCTCTGCAGATTTGTGAATGCCCAGGATATTCCTGAGATGAGACCTTCCAGGAAGCAGAGCATTGTGGGACAGAACATTGTCCTCGGGAACCCAAGTCATTTGTCTGTGTGTCTAGACTCATGGCCTTAGAGAAGAGACCCATGTGTGCTCCCTGTATGCAGCTTGTGCTCACCCACCTTTGATCATCCATTTTGCTTCTCTAGGCATTGTGACATTTAACACTGGTCCGTCTGTCTGTCTGTCTCCTGCTTGCATCAGTATTGAGTGCACCTCCTTACCCTGGAAGTCTGGCCAAAAAGAAGGCTGTGTTCCCTAATTCTGTTCCATTTCACCCTTTAAGAAACCCTGAAGCTGCTACAGCGCCTACTGAAGTCACCAGGCTGCCGGAAGATCCCTGTCTTGGTGCAGAGCAAAGATGATGTGATTGTCACAGCCTCCAACTTCAGCTCTGAGAGGTAATGGGGTCAGGACTAAAGGGTGGAGAAGTACCTGCTTCTAAGCAGGCATCCCTGCCAGCCCAGCCAAAGTGAGCTATAAGTCTGAAGCAGTCAGTCAGGCATGAGGTCTCATGGGCATGTTTGGAGAAAATCGAAGGTTGTCTTTGCACAGTCTCCTAGGCCAACAGTGTTGTTCGGAGCCTGTATCGTGTGGCTCACATTCTGAATTACTGGCCTCTCCAGGTTGGAGTACCAGCTGGGTCATTTGCATCCTTACCTAGGAAGTGGGGATGTTATTAACTTCCTGGACTAGCCAGGGTTCACAGAACCAATGGAATGAATATACCACACGGGATATATTAGGTTGGATTATGTGATACAGGCTGAGTAGTCCAACAGTGGCTGTCTGCTCGATGGAGAGGCTGAGAACTTGATAGCTGCTTCATCCACAAGACTGGATGTATCCTAGGTTCCAATCTGGAGCTGAAGGCCTCAAGGATACCTGGAGAGCTGCTGGTCTTTAGTCCATGTTGCAAGGCCAAAGAAACTGGGCTGTGATGTCAGTGAAGGAAGACAGCCATGGCAGCCGTAGCAGTAGGTGCACTCACTAGCAAGGAGCAAGGGTGGGCAGGCAGAGGCGGTGCTGCTTCTCTCTTAGGCCTCTTTGTTTATTTTTACTTTATTTTATTTTTTGCTCATTTGCTTTTTTGAGACAGAGTCTCTCTACGGAGCCCTGGCTGTCCTGCAACACTTCGTAGACCAGGGTGGCCTTGAATTCAGATCTTGAACTGTGCCTCTGCCTCCAGAGTGCTAGAATTAAGGTGTATGCCACCATGCCTAGCCTTTTCTCTTGGACTCCTTTGTATCTGGGCTCAGTGTGCTCTGAATTGACCACTCCTAGAGGAACTGGCATCACCAAGCATTACAAGGGGCCTCCCATCATTCTACACAGCCCCGCCCACCTTGGGGAGGAGCTTCCTTTCATAGTTGCTTCTTCCCAGAAATAGCTTCAGCTCCACCCGGATGCCTGTTTCTCAGTTGATTCTAGATCCAGTCAAGTCAGCAACCATAATTAACCCTCATGCTCCTCTGATGATGCTTGGGCTCTGGATGTCCTGAGCATAGAAGGCAGCAACCTGTGGCTGGCTGGTAGAACACTGTCTTTTTATGACTCACTACTTTTTATATAGTTTCTCAAAAGCCCTTTGATCACAGGTCAGTTTAGCACTTATTTAGTGAGTCTTTTCACTGCATAGATGTTTATTAGGCATTTGTTGTGCCAGGCTCTTCTGGATGTTAATGCATCTAGATTCTAGAGATTAACGTGAATATGGTGTAAAGCTCTTCAGCTCATTGATCCAAGATCATCTTGTTGTTGTCTGCTTATTTGTGTGAGTCAGGGTGTCTTAGGGTTTTACTGCTGTGAAGAGACACCATGACCAAGGCAACTCTTATGGAGGAAAGTAGTTAACTGAGGCTGGCTTGCAGTTTCAGATGTTTATTCCATTGTCATCGTGGTGGGAAGCATGGCAGCATGCAGAGAGACATGGTGCTGGAGGAACCAAGAGTTGTATACCTTGATCCAAAAGGCAGCAGAAGACTCCCACTGGGTGTAGTTTGCGCATAGGAGACCTCAAAGCCCACCCCTACAGTGATACACAACTCCAACAAGGCCACACCTCCTACTAGTGCCATTTCCTGTGGACAAGCATTCAAACACTGGAGTCTATGAAAGCCACACTTACTCAGATCACCACATGGGGTTTTGCACTGTTATCTTGGTTGTCCTGGAACTCACTCTATAAACCAGGCTGGGCTTGAACTCACAGAGATCCGACTGCCTCTACCTCCTAAGTATTGGGATTAAAGATATGTTCCACTGCCTTGACACCCCAAGATCATCTTTTGATAGTGGTTCTTTCCCTTTGGCCAGAGCCATGGGAGCACCCTGCCTTCTGATTTGGTCTGTGCTTTAGAGCAGCCTGGCATTTTGCCCGTTTCTCTAGCCCATGCTGTGTTCAGTACCAACAGTTGTCCTATGAGGGGCTGTGTTTCAGGGGTACCGCCCTACTCCAGCTCCTTTGAGTCTAGCCTGTGAGGCCCTCGGGAATGTGCAGTTCCTGATCTCAAGACAAGTAAGTCACAAAGAGTAGAGCCAAAGGGACTAAGTGACAGATAGCAGTCTTGGCTGCCCGAGCACCTCTCGTCCTTATTTCTTCTCCATTTAGGATGTGCCCGATATTCCAGATCTCCAATGTCACAGGTGAGAACCTTGATCTGCTCAAGATGTTCCTCAACCTCCTGTCCCCACGCACCAGCTACAGGGAGGAGGAGCCGGCTGAGTTCCAGATAGATGACACCTACTCTGTCCCCGTGAGTGCCTCTGCTAGGACTACACAGGGTGGGTGGCTGTTGGCACCTCCTGCTCTAACCTGGGAATGGGCGTACTAGGCTGGGGTCTTCTCCTTGGCAGGGTGTGGGGACAGTGGTGTCTGGGACCACACTTCGGGGACTGATCAAGCTGAATGACACACTGCTGCTGGGCCCAGACCCCTTGGGTAACTTCCTGTCCATTGCTGTCAAGTCGATCCATCGCAAGCGTATGCCTGTCAAGGAGGTGCGGGGGGGCCAGACAGCCTCCTTTGCACTGAAGAAGGTGAGTGAGGGGAATTTCAGAAACTCTTCTTGAACTCTACTAAGCCTGGACCATGTAGTCCGCTGTCTCCAGTTCTTGTGGCTGTATTGCAAGGTGTGGGTTACTGACCCTCTTTTCACAGATGGGGACACTGAGGCTCATAGCTTAGTAACCTTTCCAGGCAGGACTCTCCCATGGGACTGTCTGTCCTGTAGGCTCTGCTTCTCCCGCTGTGGCCTAAGCATTTGTCTCTTGCTCACAGTGCAGTCAAATAGGCACATCCCTCCTGCTCATGGTGCCATCTTCCCTTGGGTTGCGATGGGTGGGATCTGTGCCACATACTCTAGCTGCTCAGTCTTCCATCTCCTGGGGTTTGGGGTGAGTGCTAGTAGCTCTGGGGCCACCTGCCTTTCTGTAAGCCAACATGACCAGGAAAAGTGGCATATGGTTTGTCTTCTCCAGTGGTTGTGTACTTCTGATTTCTTCCTGAGTGCTTGCTTGCCTGTGCTTCAGGCCCAGCAGCTGGAACACTGAGATCCTGTGCAGTCTTTCCTGCCTCCTAGTAGCTGTGTTTAGCTTGCTGAGGCTGCCTTGTGCTGTCTGAATTAGATGGTAGTGAGGGGCAGGGCTGAGTTGGAGTGGTTCCCACCCCTAGAGAGACATGTTGCTCTCTAGGACGAGGCTGGGTAAGCCTGAAAGACACCTCGGTCCTTGAGCTGTGCTCACCTCTTTCCTTTCAGATAAAGCGCTCATCCATCCGGAAAGGCATGGTGATGGTTTCCCCACGCCTGAATCCCCAGGCCTCCTGGGAGTTTGAGGCTGAGATTCTTGTCCTCCACCACCCCACCACAATTAGTCCACGATACCAGGCCATGGGTAGGTGTCCAAGGTTCTGCCAGCCCTAGAGGTTCTGTGCTAACACCTTCCCCAAAGAGCTCCTCAATCCAAGCCCAATGCCTCCAGCTTCAGGCAAAACAGGTCTGTATCCTGCTTTAGCAAGGCCATTCCTATAGTTCATTCCCTGAGCAGGACTAATTGTTCAGTCCCGTGGATGCTCTGAGAGCCACACCTGTTCTCAGGGACCTCATGTGCCAGTATGCATTTAGCCAGGTTGTGGAGCATGACTGTGCCTGGTGGTATCAAGGAATGGTCCTGTGGGAAGGCATATGTACACATAGAGATACTCTGCCATGTAGGCCTGGGTGAAATGAGAAAGAGTCAGAATCAGAGCTGAAAGTCGGTTGCCCTGCTGTGTCCGGCCCTCAGAGCTCTTGTCCTGCCCTGGAGATAGTGCTGTAGCTAGAGGCCACAGGGTAGGTCATGCATGTCCTGACTCTGGTTTTCTTGGCAGTACACTGTGGGAGCATCCGGCAGACAGCTACAATTCTGAGTATGGATAAAGACTGTCTGCGCACAGGAGATAAGGCCACTGTCCACTTCCGCTTCATCAAGACCCCTGAGTACCTACACATAGACCAGCGGTTGGTGTTCCGGGAAGGTCGAACCAAGGCTGTTGGCACCATTACCAAGGTATTACGGGGTAGCCTCACCTGCCCAAGGAAGCTTCAGTTTGCTCTACCCCAGTAACCATGAGCACCACAAGCTCCTCTTGATAACCCTGAAGTTGTCTTCATTGTGGGACAGATGTGTGGTCCCTGCCCTGGCAGAGCTGAGCCAATACTAGGGTAGAGCTTCTGGAATGACTTTGCTTGCCCAGGATTTGTCCCTAGGCCTGTCTTGAAAAAGTTGGCATTGGAGTGTGGTTTTCCTCCATAGGAGGCAGTGGGACAGTGCCTGGGGAGCCAAAGTTGGCTTCTGGGGTGCTTGCTCCCTCTGGGTCCTGGGGCTTGCTTGGGACTATGCTATGCCTGAGGGCTTTCCACAGCATGGTAGATCCATTTGGAGTGAGTGCTGGGTATCATGGGGGCATGACATGGTTAGAAAGTCCTGTGGTGCTTAAGTTTTTTTCTGGAGCCTCTGCTAAGGACTTCACCCATGTTCTTGGGTGGGACATTTTGGTAGAGAATTTGACTCCTGCCCCATTTAGAGGAAGACATACATGGCTTCCATGGCTTTGACTGGAATGAACCTCAGGCTGCCTTTTCTTCCTGAAAAGCTTTCCTCAGGCTGTCCTGGAGGAGCTGGGCTTCTTGACAGTGTGGTAGAGGCTGCAACACCCACTGTGGTGTCCTGTGGAATCAAACCAGTCTTCTTTCCTGTCTTTGCTGTCTTTGGGATTGAACCTGGGCCACAAGGAAGATTCTGAGTTAGTTGCTCCTAGCTGATAGCTTTTATGATTTCTGACAGACGTTTATTTTGTTTCTTCAGGGGGCCTGAAGTTAAAGTATGGTCTATAGCAAGCTCTGGGCAGCCCAGCCCCCTGGCTCAGTAGCTGGGTTGAGGATAGGGTGACAGAGTTCAAAGAGCTCTCTGTAGGAGTGGCAGCTGAGCCCGGAAAGAGCCTTTTCAGGCAGGGAGAGGAAGGCTGAGGCATCATTACTGTGGTCTTGGACTCAGTAGAGAATAGGAGGCCTCTTTGCTCTGCCTTCTGGGATGGCCCTGCCTTGCTCAGAATGGGCAGGCAGCTCTGACCTACTGCTATCTACCGGACCTCCACAGCTCCTCCAGACAACCAACAACTCCCCCATGAACTCCAAGCCCCAGCAGATTAAAATGCAGTCCACAAAAAAAGGTCCCCTGAGCAAACGAGAAGAAGGAGGTCCATCTGGTGTGCCAGCAGCAGGGGGCCCCCCAACAGGAGATGAAGCTTCCTCACTAGGGACTGCACAGGCTGCCACATCCAGTGGTCTCCAGCCACAGGTAAGCAGGGCCTCTTTTAGCCTCTGGCATAGTAGTGGGAGTAGCAAGGCTGGTAATCTAATTGGTCATGATTGACATTTGATTTTAATTAAATAAAGCAGAATAGAAAAATGTCAAGGTTCCCCTTTTGTTGTTTTGATTTTTTTTTTTTTTTTTTTTTCCTTTTTGGATAGGCTCTCACTGTGTATTAGCACACTGGCCTGAAATTCACTATGTAGGTTAGACCAGCCTTGAACTCAGGGCAGTCCTCCTGTCCACCTCAGCTTTTCTGATGCTGAGGTCACATGTGGGAGCCACCGTGCCCAGCCCAGGCTTCCCCTTCATAATAATATATGTGGGTATGCTGGTGCTGTGTGTGACTGAGACCCAACACAGGTGAGACACAGCTTTAGAGGCTCCTAATGCACCTGTCAGCATGAGGGAAGTGGCCTTGTTAGGTCTTGGTGCCAGAATTGTACCATCACTCCATTGGCTCATCTGCCTGTTGTTTCCAGTTCTTTTCCTGACCTAACAGAGGCCTGGTACCCAGCTCCCTGATGCCTGTCCTGTGTGTGTCCGTTACTATTGCAGAGGGCTAGTGTTCCTCTCTTCTACCCCTTCCCATTCTCTCTTCTTCCTCCTGTACCCCTCGACCCTTAGTGTGACATTGGAGCCCCCCTTCCAGTGAGCACCAGTGTTCGCTGACTCCAGATCTCTTTGTGCTTCTGTGACTAGCTCCCCCAGGAGCTTGTGTGACCAGGACCACACAAATCCATATCTTCCAGGGAGACTCCATTTCCCCTTCTAAACTGACCAGGTTAGGGTTGCCGCCTGCCCCACTTCCTGGTCCTGCTTCAGAGGACCAGCACTTCTCAAGTGCTTGCTTTCTTTCTTTTAGCCCAAGCCCAGCAGTGGGGGCCGGCGACGAG
This sequence comes from Rhynchomys soricoides, assembly GCA_019843965.1. Classification (NCBI taxonomy): domain Eukaryota; kingdom Metazoa; phylum Chordata; class Mammalia; order Rodentia; family Muridae; genus Rhynchomys; species Rhynchomys soricoides. The sequence goes on from JADRCH010000174.1 coordinate 1,387,303, forward strand.
GGGGCCAGCGCCACAAGGTGAAGTTCCAGGGGGCCTGTGTGACTCCTGCCAGCGGCTGCTGAATGTCCCCTTGGTCCACTTGACCGCCCATGGGGTCCTCACTGCTCACCAACTGGGCAGAGACCTGCCCACTTCAGCCCACAGCCAGAGCATCCTTGTTGCCACACCCCGATTTTCCAGGGGGGGATTGTAATTTATAAGATGGGGAGGGACTAGATGTCCGAGGGCTGACCTTTGCCACCTGCCACCTTCCCCCCTCACAGCTCTCGTACATCTGGGCCCTTAATTTCTATCTTTTTATTATACATTTGTCCCAAGTGTGTGTGTGTCTGTGTGTGTCCATGTGTGTCTGTGTGAGTGTGTGCATGCACACACCTGTATCGGGTGTGTGCAGAAGTGCAGCTGACCCTGTCAGTCTCCATTTCAGTCCTAGCTGGACACCAGCCTCCAAGAGCTGACTGTCTGCCTGTCCTTCCATCCGTCTGTATTTTTCTTGATGAGATCCTCAGAACCTTTAGGGAACCTCAGAGCCCAAGGCACCTGTCTTCCCTGGCCAATTGCCCCTCTTAGCTAGAAGCCCTTCTTTGGGGCCAACCTCTGTGCTTAGCAGCTTCTGCCAGAGCAGGGATTCCCCCCAATCTATGATTTGGGGAGTTTAATGGGAAATGGTGGCCTCTCCTGTCTCCTTTTTCCTCCAAGCTCTTCAGTGGCACCTGTGATGTGTGGAGGTTGTGGTGACTGCATTATACAGGACTGCCTACTTTGACTCTTGACCCTTGCCATGGATCCAAAGAACTAGGTGGGCTTATCCTTAGAGACAATCCTGGGCTTGCCTGGCTGGCCCTGGCTGCTCTGGCTTCTATGCCCACTGGAGACTCTTCCTGTTTCTCTGGCTGAGCCTCAGAGTTCGGGGTACTAGACTGGGTCCGAGTCTTCCTGGAATCGGGTTTTATAGTCCTTTTTTGGTGGGGGAGGGGAGGTCCTCCTGAGTTAAGCCAGGACTAGAAATCCTCCTTTCCTACATGTCACCCCAACACAGCTGCTACAGCCATGCCACATAGCAGTGAAGGGCCTGAGCCCAGATGCCCCAATTGGGGTGTACAAGGGCAAGTGACAGTACAGACTCTTCTAGGCCATTAAAAGCACCGCTGCTGGGTTAGACCAGGGTGGGCTGCCCAGAGCAGTGTGGGCAGAGCCTTGCACCACCACCTCAGGCTGGGGTGTTCCTTCTCAGCCAGGACAGATATGCAGCTGGCTGAGGCCCTCTACAGCCCTGCCCTCCCTCCCAAGCTCTCTTATGTCCTCTGCTCCTGACTGCTCTTTCCTCCCTCCCTGTCCTTCCAGCTGTTTCTAGTTACCACTGCCCCATGGCCATGGACTGACCAGACCAGCATTCACAATAAAAGTTTGTTCTAAGTTGACAGTGTCACGTTCCCTGACCAGTCCTCCATGTGGGGTTCTGCCCAGGCATGCTGTGGTTCTGTCTGCCCTGTGCACCTACCTGATGGAGCCAAGGGGAATAGAGCCTTCAGGAGCTCCTCTTCCATGTGTGGTAATGCTCCACCAGCTATTTTTGAACCTCACTTTCCTCATTGTACAGATCCCTGCTTCTAGGTTGTGTAGATTCATTGAGCATGTGCAGGAACCAGGTGCTCTGGACAGGCTAAAGGCAGTGTGGTGCTGCTGTGGGTGGGCTTGCTCGGCTGGGCGTTCACTGCCGCAATCTCTGAGGATGAGGACACTGAAGCTCAAGGAAGGGCTGTGTGCTGTGACATTAGTTCCTGCTCACCCTGCAGCCTTGCCCACCTGGGGCCACTCCCTCCAGCTGTTCACCTGTGCTTCGTGGCTCTGGCTCACTTAGGCTGATGCCTTTGTAGTGATGGGGCCTTAGCATGGTGGTGCATGGCACAGTGGCAGCTATGACTTCCTACAGCATTGGGCCACAGTAGAACTTAACTGTGCCCTGTCAGCATTAGTGGTCACTAGAACTATTATGTTCAGGAGCCACACCAGTCTGGACTCTGCCCCTCAGGGAGATAGATCTGCATATGGCCAAGGGAGCTGACTGAATTCAGTGTTGAACTGTCATTAATAGGGACTACAGAGATCCCTGCGGGACTCAGCCCTCGCTCTCCATCTAGAGAAAATACCAGCCCGTTTGTAGTCAATAAAGAATAAAGATGTTAATCTGCCAGTCTCATAAGTGTAAGGCCCAGCCTTCTGTATGTGCAACTTGTGTGTACAACATCTTTTCTAGAATTGAGGCTGCAGGGTGGGTGGGAAGGAGGCGACCAGGTCCTCACATCACGTACAGCATGGTTCAGGCTCATCGGTGCCTGTGGCGCGGTGCAGGGTTGGATGTGGCTGGGTTTGGAGAGTTGGGGAGATAATGGTGTGTGAAGCTCAGACTCTGAGAGGCCCAGAGGATTTGAACATGGGCACGTGGCAGAGGCACTGAGCCCTGGTGGTATGTGACAAGTTACAGGGCTATTTGCTGGGGCTCTTCCTGCCCATGATGCCTGTTTTATATTTTATGCCCTTGGTATGAGTACAGATCTAGTGTCCATGGGCTCTGGACCAAGCTCAGGGCCAACTTGTACTCTAGCCCTCTCTTCCCCCTGAGGGACTAGCCACATGACAGTATAGAATAGAAGAGTTCGTTCAGGGCATGGGAAAGGGAGTTAAGAGGGTAGTAGAGACAGAGGAAGGCGGGAGAGGGAGGGAGGGGAAGTAGAGGATGGCCATGAACATGGGGGGGTGGGGAGGGACTGGGAAGGGGAGAGGAAGAACAAGAGAGAAACAAGAGTTCTCAGACATGGCGAGGACCAGCTCTGAGCAAGAAGTCATGGTCAGTAGGAATTGCCCCAGGCCTGGTGAAGCAACACCTGAGCTGTATCTAGGCAACCTGGCCCTTCAGGAGACACCTCTGTCAGCAAGAGGCCCTCTGCCCGAGTTTAAGCAGACAGGAAAGCCCTCCTCCTCCTCCTCTACAGAGGTGTTCCTGACAGCTCCTAAAACCATCTCATTTCTTCCTGGCAGCCCTCAAATCTAGAAAACACTGGAGTGGACCTTAGCGGGGGTTCCAAGTTTGTCCAATAGTTCTTAACCAGTCCTGGGTCTCTGAGCATTAGGACTAAGTCTTTAGGTACTGTGGTTTGGCTAAGAATTCAGTCCCTTGTATCCCCCAAGAGCAGCTGAGTTGCCCTGTGACAACCAGAAAAAAGCACAATCCATTGATTCTGGGCATCCTTTATTTTTTGCATAGGCATAAATTAGAGTCTGGAGAGGTTTGTTTTGTTTTGTTTTGAAAGAAACAACAGTGCAGCATTTGTGACTGGGAGCGCAAAACAAGCCCCAAGGGCAGGGCTGTACAGGTTGTCGCCAGAACACTTATGCAGGGCCTCTGCTTGCCCCTACCTGGCAGCTCCTCCTGGCCCCTTCTGTAGACCAGGCAGGACCAAGCCCCTCTCAGAGCCAGGAACTAGAAACTGGGTAACAGCTGGTGCCCCTCAGAATGGGGCTAGAAATCAAGCCTGTAGCTTTTTCAGTTAAAAACAAAAACAAAACAACAACAACAGACCGTGAGAATTCTATATATAATACCACAGGGCCATTCGATCTAAAAGCCTCGTCCTCCTCCCCACACAAGGTAACTTCTGCCAGCCTCCCTCCCTCTCGGCCCTCATCCAACTGCCACCATAGAGGAGCCAGAAAGGAAACAATCTAAGCAAGACCTGGGAGCCCAAGGGAGTGGACAGGGCCACTCTAAGTGGGGTGGGCTAGTGTAGCACCTCTACCTGATATCTTGAACCACACCGTGGCTATTGGCACTGACTCAGGAGAACCCCCAGAGTCATCTCCCCTCTTCTCTAGACTACTCTGCTAGAATAGCCCTAAAGACAGGGCTAGGTCCTCCCCTGGGGGGGATGAAAAGCTTGCTGTGGAGCACAGGCAGGTTACAGCAGGAATGGAAAACAGAATAGACCCTCACCCCACATCAGGAGAAATAGCAATGGTCCCCAGCACTGGGAATCTCTTATGTTGGCACAGACTAGTCCTCAGAGGCACACAGAAACTGGTTTTGTCCAGTTTGCAAGAAACCCAGGGGTCCTATGGGCCATGGTACCTTCCATGCTGAAAGAGCTCAGCAGCCTCTGAGTCCTTTACCAGGCACCTGCCCGGGACAGTCCCAGCTGCATAGTGCTAAGCACTGTCCTAAAAGGCCACAAGACTCTCAGCTTATCCCTGGGACTCTGGCTTGGTGTGCCCATGGCTTTGGTACCTACCAGGAGTTCACCAGTGCCACTCCCTCCACCTCACTTCCTGACTCGCAGTCCCCCACAGTATGCTACATATATACACCCTGGTAGGCGCCTAGCTCTAGGGGAAGGTTAAGAGAGGCATAGGAGCCTGTTGGCAACCTTGAGCTGCTTAGCTTATGCAGGGAGTCCTACACATGCTGCCTCTTCACTCTTGCTCCTGGAAGTCAGCGCTAACAAGCATGTGCGGGCAGCGGTGGGGTTCTGTGCACCTACTCTCAGAGCAGGGGTAGATGCTGGGAAGGGTGAGCTTCCCAAGTGGCTAGCAACAGGCACAAGATCTCAAAGGGCTAGTGGGCAGGCTCTCCGTGCACCCGGAAGCGGTAGATACACGTATACTCAGGGTGGCCCCAGTTGGTCAGGATCCGAAGCTCCACAACTTGGTATGTGGCCATCTTAGAGGCCTAAATAGAAAAGAGGGGTTCAGTGTCACAGAGTACTTTGACGCCTTAGCAACAGATGGGGGTGGGGGGAGCCACTGCGTCAGCCAGATGTCTCCTGCCCTGGGGCTTATAACAAAAACAAAAAACTGAATTTGTAAAGTTTCTGTTTTCTGGAACAGTTTCCAGGCCGAAGGCCCTGGGAGACTTTGGGGTTCCTAAGTGTCTCTACCCACATGAGCCAGCCCTTAGGCCATATGTTAACAGTCTTGAGTGCCAGGACCAGCACAGTTCATGTGCGCCAGGTGAATTCATCCCCAGGCATGGTTAGCATTATCAGTGCATAGAATGTTCATAGGGAGCTTGCTGAGGACACAGTTTGCTTTTTCTCAAGTGTCCTGCCTGTACTCTATGCTTAAAGCAATAGTGTTACAGGACGGAAGAACTGGGTCAGTTAAGAGCACTGGCTATTCTTCCATCCATGTAATCCAGGTTCAATTCCCAGCATTCATATGGCAACTTGTAATCGTCCATAACCCTGGTTCTAAGGGGTCCAAAGGCCTCCTCTGACCTCCTCGAGCACCAGTACATAGTACGCAGATGGTGCACAGACATATATACAAGCAAAATCCTCATACACACAAAATAAAGCTAAACAGCAAGAATTAAAATGAACTGACCTATATCCCTAGCTCCAGAATCTGCCTCCAACAGGCCTAGGCGATCTGACCCCCATGTGCCCTACCTGAGGCCCTAGCTCTCTGCACACTGATCATCTTGAATCACCTTCAGTCACTTCCTTGTCACAACCCTTCCTTAATAAAACTCACTTCGGCAAAGCCCCTGATCAGAAAGCTCTGGATGCTGCCATCTGTGTCCTTGACAGGAGAGGCTCATCTCCACCCTATGCCCTATGCCCTGAAGTAAGGCAGGGTGAGAAGATAGACCCAGCCCTGAATGCTCTCCCCAGAAGTGCAAACACTGGATCCTGGAAGATGCCCGCTGTGGACTGGGAGTGGGAGGTCCACCCCACAAGCACACAGCCCTGTGAAGTACCACCCCACAAGCACA
>JADRCH010000174.1:1393082-1409291 GCA_019843965.1 Rhynchomys soricoides
AAGCACACAGCCCTGTGAAGTACCACCCCACAAGCACACAGCCCTGTACCTGGAAGTAGAAGGTCTGGATGGGCTCCCCATCCTGGTCATAGGCAAACGTGCCAAGAAGTGTCCCTTCCTGCTGCAGGTCTTCATCGAAGCCCTACAGAAAAGCATACAGGGAGGAGTGAGGGAGGGCCACCTCACTCTCAGACCTTGGTGTCTTCGCTGCAGCTTCAGACAACCATGCTGAAGGGCTAGGTCTCTCCCTGGCTCTCTTTAAAACGCACTAACCCCCTCACTGCCAGAGCCACTTCAGTGTAATTCTCAGCAAAGACCCCACACACCTCAATGAAGATCAGGTACTCACGAAGATGGCAAAGTCCTTGGGAGCACTGGAGATAGTGCTGTTGGGTGACAAGGCCTTGGGTACATGCTCTAAGGTGACAGCTGTGGGGCGGATACGAGCAGAAAGGCGGACCACTGCAAAGCCCTGGGGCCCCTGGAAGGCCCAGCAGTTGCCTGGGTGCACATCTGGCTGGAAGAGGTGGGAAGCATGTCAGAACAGGGCCTCTAATCCAGCTGTCTGACTGAGACAGGGCATCCCCCACTGTGTTCAGAGTGCCCACCTGCAGAATGACCCGTGGTGACTGGGAGTGGTACCACAGGGGGATGCCAAAGAGGCTGAGAAGGGCTGTCTTAGTCTCGTAAGTCTCAGAACAGCGGGTGCTGATAACACTGGCTCCTGTCACAGGAAAGAATGATTTTAAAACTCACAGTGGGAGACCCAATAAGTTCGGGTGGTGGTTCCCAGGCTGAAGAGGCAGCCAGGGAAGAGACTGCTACTGCCTGTTTCCAAGAGCATGGGGACAAGTACCTCAGGCCCACCCCTTAGCTCTAACCCAGTTGTCACAGAGCCATTCTCAGCCAGGGGTCCACTCAGTGCCTCATGGCTTCCCTCAGCCATCCCTGGCCTTGGTTGGGAGTCTGGTTTGTGCTGATCTCAAGCCTTGTGTGCTTAGCACTGTGCTGCCTGGCAGACCTGGGGCCTAGCCAGTGTAGGGACCAGGGTAAGGTGAAGTGGTAAAGGTGGCACACACCTCCTGATTCCAGGGCGTAGTCCACCATTCCAATCCGGTCCTCACTGTAACGCTGCAGGGCCTGCTTGACGATCCGGTGCACTTGCTAGAACATACCCCAGGCAGACATGGGATGTAAATGGGGCATAATAGGTACTGCATGCATATCCGTGCACTGGCCCTGCAGGACTGGCACCAGTGGTACCCAAGCAGGTTTTGTACACTTCTACCACCCACAGTGGGCCCAGAATATACACCCAAGCCTCCAGCCAGGAGGTCTATCAGGTCCTAACACACATGAAGAGCTGGCAGTATAAGACTGACCAGGTCTACAGCTTCCAGGGGAGAGAGCAAAGGGAGAGTAGTCGTCCCTTACCTCCTCTGTCACCCCAACTATGCCTTCTTTCTGCAGTGTCTGTCCCAGAGAAGCTGCAGCCTCCCTGGCTGACTTGCCCTGCATCTCAGCCATATTGGCAAGGATCTTGTTCTCCAGCTCCTGCAGCTGAGCATGCATCTCGTCTCTCTGCAGGAGCCCACTGCGGGCACCCCTATCTTGAAGGAACTGACTGATCCAGTCAGGGAACTGGGATTCCACCTACAGACAAAGGCAGAGTCACTCAGAAGCTTTCAAGAAGAATGGCAGGGGCTGCTGTGACTGGGTGGGTGGCTGTGACTGGGTGGGTGGCTGTGACTGGGTGGGTGGCTGTGACTGGGTGGGTGGCTGTGACTGGGTGGGTGGCTGTGACTGGGTGGGTGGCTGTCACTGGGTGGGTGGCTGTCACTGGGTGGGTGGCTGTCACTGGGTGGGTGGCTGTCACTGGAGGGGGTTAAGAACTACTCTTTCCAGGGGACAGTGACCAGAATCAGAAAGCATTTCCCCCAGAGCCCAGGTATGCATGTGCCTCCAGATCAACAGGCCAAAGACACTGCTCCAGCTGACAGACACCCCCTCCCAGGTGGGTGGTCTCAGAGGGGGGATGATTAGTAGGGCTCTGGGTGCTTCCCCACTCACATCAGCCCTGGCAGCCTGGATCTTCTTCGGCAGCAGGCTCACTTCATCTGCCACCGAGTTCTGCTTCAGAGTCAGGGCAGCCAGCTCCTGCCGCAGGCTGGCCAGTTGGGCTTCCAGCCGTCCCAGCTCCTTCACAGAGCTGTCCTGGAAGGCTTCCTGGGTCATGCTAGTTCCAGATGGAGGGAAGCAAGGTAAGGCCATGCCGAGGAAGAACGAGGATCCCCTGACTGACTCCTGTCATAACGCCCATCATTGTATGTGAAAGAGCAGGGCTGCCCTTGGAGTCTGGCAGTAGAGCACAGCCCAGGAGCTTGGGCTTGCCTGTCTCACAGCTAATTCTGCCTGATTCTCTGTAGGCTTGGACAGCCCAGTTCACAATGCCACAGCCTCCCATGCCTTCACAACGTGGTCATAGGAACAGAAGGCATACAGAAAAGACCAGCCCACAAGCTCCACTTTCACTGCCATGCCTGTCTCTTGCCACCCCCAGGCCTTACCAACCTGCCTTGTATCTTAGAGGCCACAGGCAGGATCCTAAGCTAAGTTTCAACCAATTGGGCAGAACCCTAATGGGGTGGCAGAGCGGGCCTTGGCCAGATTCCTGTCATTACCTTTGCCATTCTGTCTTCAGCTGCTGGACACGGGCTTCAGACTCCTGGGAGCAGGAAGAAGGGGCAAGGACAAGACATAAGTCTGAGGGCCCGTTCTATATGGGAGTGCTTGCTTAACCACATCCCTGAAAGGGCCTCCCTACCCTTTCAGCAAAGAACAAAGCAGGTGAAGTCTCAGCCCTTATCAGACTCATTCCTACCTAGGTAAGTTTATGTTCACTGAGCACAAACACACCCAACACAAATACCACCCTTGCCCCATGCCCATCTCCAGGGTCACTGTAGAGCATCTGTCTGTGGCAAGTTGAGGCCTTAGAGAAGGCATGAGAATACCCTCTTCTACTCAACACTCCATCAGTAGCCATGGTAGAACCAAGGACAGATGTAAGTTTGGGTGAGATCCCAGTGCAGGGCTACATGCCTAGCCCACTGACCTGAGAGGCCTGGACAATCTTCTTGAAGAGGTCTTCTGAGTCTTGGTGATGCTCTGCCCTCAGGGTAGCCAGTTCTTCCTAGCAGATATGAGGACTGGTTTGTTTTGGTGTTTTGGTTTTTTTTTTTTCTTGTTTTTTTTTGGGACAGTATCTCTCTATGTAGTTCTGACTACCCCAGAACTCCCTCTGTAGACCAGGCTGGCTTCAAACTCAGAGATCTGCCTGCCTCTGTCTCCTGAGTGCTGGGATTAAAGGTGTATGCCACCACACCGAGAGGGTTGGCAGCTGCCCTTGGAGGAACACTTGTGACTAGACATGGTCTAACTGGGTTCCTTCTAGGGTTTGACTCCCGAGTTTCAGCTCCTGGCCTTATGCTACAAGGCTGTGAAATGCAAGAAGTACCACTTGTACCAAACACTTCACTCGTGTCAGGCACTGTGCCAGGGACTCCCACCATGGAAGATGGATCATTTTCATCTTGACAGGGTACCTGGCAAATGGCCCTAAGTGACACACTATGTCTCCCCCATCCCCTGTGGGGCCTCCTACACCCCACATGTGACTGTCAGGGTTTTCTATGGCATCGCCTTTACAAAATGTGCAGTTCCACCCCCAGGCAACGATGTCCCCCTACCTGGATACGAGCCACTGTGTCCCTGCGCAAGTCTTCCTTCAGAGCAGCCTCACGTCGGCTCACCAACCCTTCTAGGAGAGACAGGGTATCTTCATGGCTCAGGCTACTGCCTTCTCCATGGCCAGCAGCCCCCTGCCGAAGCTCCAAACGTTCTAGCCGTATGGCCTCCTTCTGCCAGTTGGAGGAAAACTCAGCAGCAAGAGCTTCCATGCGCCGCTCCAGAGAGTGAACCCGGGAGAGAATACGTTGCTCAGCCTGGTGGGGCCAGAGGGAAAGAACACAGGTATGGGCTCAGGGGAGCATACCACAAGGCTTCCTGAATATGGCCATTGAAACATCTAGCAGAGAGACAAAATTCCAGGGGCTCCTGACTGCACAGCTGGGCATAGAGGCACAGGCCTTTAATCCCAGCACTTGGAAGGCAGAGCAAATGGATCTTTGTAAGTTCAAGACCATCCTGTTCTACAGAGTGAGTTCCAGGACAGCCAGTGCTAGTGAAACTCTCTCTAGGAAAAAACAAACAGGGCAAAAACAGTGGAACAGGGCTAGTAGCTGCAGCATTTGGCAGGAGATCCTGGGCATGCACTACAGGAGGGCTACCTGCCTCCAGCCTCCCCACCCCCCAACATGTTGTCACCATCAGATCCCAATGTGGAGGGAAAGATGGCTGGGAGAGGGAGTCTAAGCACAGGAACTGGCCAGGAAATTTTGTGGATTTATAGGATGGTCACAGGGGCCCAGCTAGGCAGCCCCCACCTCACGATCTGTATAAGGTGGGGGGAGGCAGCTTTGGGCTCTCAAGTGCTTTTGCTCTTCCAGAGATAACTATACCAAAAGAGGAAATGGTTTGAGAGTTTTGCATTTTCCTAGTTTAAATGAATGCCCTAGAGAAGATGTAGTGACAGCCATTCCAACCCAAGAGTGCCACCTGATAGAATGGCATGAATATGAGGACTGTTGTTGGCCAAATGACAAAACCTTTGCCAAGGGAAATTACAAAACACAATCTACCAACTGTCCCTTAAAGGGCAAAGGACTCTGGGGCAGAGGTCTCGGGTTTTAGACACTCTGTTTTAAACATGCTTTCACAACTCCAAAGGCAGCAAGCACAGAATCCCATTCCCAGCCTGCCCTGCTCCGCCCCTGCCAGCACCTCTCCAAGCAGCTGTCTTCACTGAGTCTTCCCACAAGCAGATCCTGGCTGTGCTACGCTGGCCTTGCTTCCCTTTGTCACATGAAAGGTGGCCCAAGATTGAATTGTCCCTCATCTCTTCAAGAATCAATTTTAAAAGGAATTTGCAGATGACAGAATATGCCATCATTTTAAGAAACAAGATCATACAGTGCTAGAACGAATTTAAAATGTGGCAAGCTTATTTCAGTTGATAGAGGCAAAGTTCACTTCACTAGAGAACGAAGAGTTTGTGGAGGAGGGGTTGTTTGTTTTGTTGAGAAAGGATCTCACTTTTAGTCCAGACTGCCCTCCAGTTTACTATGTAGCCCAGGCTGACTGCAAAGACATGTGATTCTCCTGCCTTGGCCTCCCAAGTGCCAGGACTACAGGTGTGACCACCACGCCCTGCTAAGACCAAGAGGTTTGTGTGTGTGCCATGTTCTTGTGTGTAGTGTAAGCATGTGTGTACAGAGGATATCTTGTGTATTGTATGGATGTATCACCTGTCAATTAAAAAGCCTGCAGCCCGTGGCTTAAGCAGGAAATAGAAGGTGGGACATCTGGAAGGCAGAAAGGAATAGGCCAGGTGCAGGAGATTGGCCCAGGGAAGATGTGAGGAGACAAGACACAAGGTACCCAAGCACAGGTAACCAGTCAATGGCAGAATGTAGGCTAAAATAATTGGGTTATTTTAGTTATGATCTAGTTAGAGAAGAGCCTAGCTATATGGCCAAGGTATTTATAAATATTTTGAGTCTGAGTCTGATTTCTGGGAGCATGGGACTGAGAGGAAGAACCAGATCCTAAAGTCAACATGTATGTATGTGTGCACGTGTATGTGCAGGTGCACTTGCTTGTGCATACCCAAGGGGAGGCCAGAGGTTGACATTACATGTCTCCCTCTATGGCTCTCCACCTTCTTTTTTGAGTCAAGACCTCTCATTGAACCTGGAGCTCAGCATTGGGCTAGACTGACTCCACCCCACCACCCCAGCAGCAGGGTTACAGGCCTGTGCTAGTCATACTGGTGATATGAACTCAGGTCTCATACTCACACAAGCATGTTGTTCGCTGAGCTAGCACCCCAGCCCTGGGACAGAGCTTCCGGTGACCTGGATTTCTATTACATTCTGGTTATATGTCCACATGTCACCCTCAACTGTGCAGGCCCCTGAAGACCTGCCCTAATCTAAGACACTGACTACTGCCCATGACCACAGCCTCTGTAGAGTGACCTAGCAGGCTGCCTGCTTGAGCTGCTTCCCTCTCCTTGCCTCCCTTCCTAGAATCTGCTCTGGTCCTGCTACTTGCTTCCCCAGGTCCCAACTCATCTGGGTTGTTTCCCCCTCCTAGAACACAGCTGATTGCTATGGGAGCAAGCCCAGGCTAGCTTGACAGGTGAACAAAGATCAGGCAGGGGCAGTTGTCCTTGTGAGGGCCGGGGCCAGCTGGCCCACTAAAGCAACTAGCACAGACTGTCCTGGCATAGCCCAGAAAAGCCCACTGGTCCCTCCAGACTCACAGCTACTCCATACTTGAAGTCTTAAACCACAGTGCAAGTTGGGGGAGGGGCGGAAGGTAGCTGGTCAGGATGTTACACACAGAAGCCTTGGCAATATGGAGAAATTGCATTAGAAAGCAACAAGACCGTTTGCTAGCCCCTTCCTTCTGCTTTCTGAGGCTGGACATAACTTTTGGGTTGTTGAGTCTGGTTTAGAGGAAAGTTAGCTCTCCTCTGACCTCAAACAGCCCAAGAAGGGTGTTGTAGTTTTGTGGCTTTGTGTGAGTTTTGTGTGATTTCTCCAACCTGCAAAGCCAGGCTGGAGAAGTCTGCTCACCACCCTCAGCACCCTCAGACTCACCTGGAAGTGTGGGGAGGCATCTCTGGATTCCCACACCTCTGGCTGCCTCCTGCTCTCCTTTGCTGCCCACCAGGAGGCCACAGCGGGTTGCAATGTCTGCACCCCTAAGGGGTAAAAATGCCAAGCACCTAGGCACAGGAAGAGAGTGCTTAGAATCTTCTCAGTCATGGCCTGTGTCATGAATTGTGAGTCTTACTCTACCAGAGGTGGAAGTGACAGCCCATGACCTCATGCTCACACCTCGCTCCAGGCATCCTCACCCATTCAACAGACAGTCAGACTTAGGAGAAAGCACCTTCTGTTACCAGTTACAGATTCTCAAGGGTAGAACCCAGGCCCTGATGGATGCCCTCACAGTTCAGTGAACAGTCCCCTAGAATCTTTGACAACAACTAGCATTGACTGCCCTGTCCAGAAGGGTTAGCTGGCTCAAGTGGCATTTGTGAGTGGGCTTAGCAGCTCCCTGGTTCCATAGCTGGGCATCACAGAGAACACAGCATCCACTTCAAGGTGCAGGGCCCAGGATGGGGGCCTAAGACTGCAGCCACAGAGAAATAGTAGCTAATTTCACAGTTGTCTCTTACTTATCAGCCATGAGCAGAGAAGGGAAGAGAGCATACACAAGCCACTAGGCCTGAAGTCCCAAGTGGACATGACCACACACTCCCTGAGCAGGTGTGGGCCCTCTTGCCTCGCATCTCCATACACTCTGGCTGTGACATCGTCTCTATCAACCACGAGGAACTGGTGTAGCTCAGACTGAGCTGTGCTTAGCGCCTGGGAAAGGGCTGGCAGGATAAACACTGCATAGCTGTGAATAATAAGGTAATGTTATTTTAAGGGTGATGCCCAGTTTCCACTGAGTATGAACAAGCTGGTCCTGTAACGGGAAACAAAAAGGAAACCAACATTTTGGAAAATGTCCTGCCCTCTTTATTAATAAAAGAAGCTGGGTTGCAGTGGCGCACACCTTTAATCCCAGCACTCAGGAGGCAGAGGCAGACAGACCTGTGAGTTTGAGGCCACCCTGGTGTTCAAAGTGAGTTCCAGGACAGCCAGGGCTACACAGAGAACCCCTGTCTCAAAAAAGAAAAAAAAAAAAAAAAAAAGAGAAGTACAAGACCATAAAACTAAACCAACTCTCACAACACACACTAACAAAGCATTGTGGCTGCAGTTGTTGAAAGTGAGCCAAGGTCTACAAAGCCAATTCACATGAAACCGGAAACTCAGTTAAATTGTCCAATGAGAAGTGGAACACACAAGACAAAGACAAGAAGGTCCTGTGGCAGACACAATGGGGCAGAGCTGAGGGTAAGCAGCTCTTACGGTCTCAGCCAGTGCCTTTCTGGCTGTTTCTAGCTTAAAGGCAGCCAAAGGTTTCACTTGATCTTGTAAAAACAATCCAGTCACACAGACTCTGTCCTGATTTGGAATAGAGGGAAAATAGCTGCTCCTAATAATAGCTCAGAGCTCTTGCTTGCTACCCAGAAAGTGGCTGTCCGGGGGCGTGTTCCTCCCAGAAGCTCCCTGTACTACAGCAAGAGCAAGGTTAGGAGATGAGGCATATTCCCTCAGCCCTGGGACCCTGTCAGCCAGGCAGCCTGAGTCAGCGGAGGCCTTGGGGGGGACTGGGAGGGTAAGAAAGTCAGACCCAGGGCTCTGCGTGGCCCACTGGGTCACCGTTAGCCCGGGCCCTGCCACACCCTACCTCTGCCTCTTGCTCCCCTCTCTTCCACCCCTGCTCACCGTAGGTCAGACCAGTCAGGAGCAGCAGGAGCAGAAGGAACCACAGAAAACTCTTCAGGTTCAGCGAGAAGTGCCTGGACCTCAGGAGGACAGACAGAAGGCAGACGTCAGTGGGATCTGGGCCTCCATTCTGCACTCAGTCCCTTTGGGACTTTTCTAGACTTCTGAACCAGAGTTAAAACATGCACCCTTGGGCTTCCCATGGGACCAAGATTGGACAGGCCACTGGAGTGGTACCTGTAGGGTCTAAGAGTTACAGGGAAATTTTGGCTTTATGAACTTTAAAACTTATTTTACGTGGGAGTGTGGTGTGTGTGAGTGAGTGTGTGTGTGGGGTTTGTGTGTGTGGTATGAGTGTGTGTGTTTGTGTGTGGGATGTGTGTGTGTGTGGTGTGTATGTGTGTTTGTGTGTGAGAGTGTGTGTGGTGTGTGAGTGTGTGGTGTGTGAGTGTGTTTGTGAGTGTGTGGTGAGTGTGTGGTGTGTGTGAGAGTGTGTGTGTTTGTGTGTGTGTGTGGTGTGTATGTGTGTTTGTGTGTGAGTGTGTGGTGTGTGTGTGTGTGTTTGTGCAGATGAGTGCAGGTACTTTCAAAGTCCCTGAAGTTACATTATGTTGTGAGCCACCATGTGGGTGCTAGGAATTTTAGTCAAGTCCTGCAGAAGTGCTCTTAAGTGCTAAGCTAAGCCCCCAGCCACACCACCTCACCCACATATATATTTTTGAAACGGTGTTTTGATTGGTAGCCCAGGCTTACCTGGACTCCCCATATAGCTCAGGCTAGCTTTCTAGCTGCACTAGCCATGCTCCCCGACCTGGACTTGGCAGAGGTGCCCTGGCCTCCTCTGGCCTTTGTTCTCTGCCCAGGGGACATAGTCCTTAACCTCTGTCCTGCTGGTTTGGGAACTTGGGGGATGACCCCACAGCATCCTCAGACACTATCTCCTCATGACTTCTGATCATGGGCAGGAACTTCTGGAATGTAGCCTGTCATGGGTCTAAGATGGAGGCAGGACTTGTGAGAACCCCTCTTTTGGATTAGTGCCTCACAGTTTGCCAGTGGGAGCAAAGCCACCCTTTCTCTGAGGACTGGAAGGGTCTGGCTGTTCTTGGAAGGATCTAGGGGAAGCAAGAACCTGTGTTCCACAGTACTGCTAGAAGGCAATCAACCAGGAAGGAAAGCCTGCCTGAGCCAAAAGCTACTGTAACCTGGGGAACCTTCAAGGAATGGTGAACCACATTCACACTTAGATGCTCTGTTAAGCCCTGTGGTACCAGGTCTTTCTGATTTGTCATCAAGGCTGGAGTCTCACTCACCTGGTTAGGATGAAGACATCCAGAAGGGAGGCAGCAGTTGTCAGGCGGTACCAGGTGGTGCCAACCCACCAGTAGAGAAGACCAAAGAGGCGGCCTGAAAAGTAGCAGTTAAGCCTAAGACTTGGTTGTCTTTAGCACACTGCCCTTTCCCCATCAGTGTGCTCTCCTGCCCAACCCTTGCCAAGCCCCCTTTGTCCCACTCCATGGTGACCCTTTTCCAAGCCCACCTGCCCAGTCTTCCTATAACTCAGCCTGTTCTGAGGTGGCTCCTGCTCAAACCTGCTAGGGGGTTCCCACAGCCCTTGGCTCCCAGTGATTATTCCAATGCAAACCTTCCCTGACTCTGTAGCCTGGGTGCCCAATCACAGGCACAGTAAGAAGTGATTGCTGCAGATGTGTAAGTAGTCTAGCACACAGCCAGCACGCACCTGGAAAAGTGACCAGAGTCCAGAAAAAGGAGCCGGCTCGAGATGCTGCATTCCTCAACCCTGACCCTGAACTGTGCTGGTCTGAGTCCGTGTAGCCTGAAGGGGAGGAAAACAAACGCAGCTCCTTAATAGCACTGATTTCTGCAGGCGTGGAACCTGATTTCTCCTTGAGTTGAAGCCACTCATCCTCTGCCCAGAGTGTCAGACTGCCCAGCACGCAGTAGGACCAGAAATGGTTCCAACGTCTTTTTCCTGGTGCTGGGGACTGAACCTAGGACCCGTGCTTGCTCTAGCACTGTGCCTCCTGAACTAAGTCCCCAGGCCTTAACATTTTATTTTATCTTTGCACCTTTGCCTTGCCAGCAATCTCTAGGTGGTTGCTCCGACATGTATCAGAAATTACTGAGAAGTAACCATGTTTGAGCCCCAGATAAAACTGCCTAAAACAGTGGTGTGGTTCTGGGTCACTCACAGACCAGTGGAGGAGGATCCTACAGACACACACAGTCCTAGGTGAGGGACAGCTTGGGCCAGGAGGGAGAGCTTTGGTGCAGAGACACCCAGTAAGGTGTGCACATGTGCAGACACACACACACACACACACACACTCCCAAGGCTGCATGCTTACCAGGCAAGTTCTCTACCACTGAAACTATCCCCAGCTCTCTCAGGGAAGCTATGAAGTGTCCATGGCCCATGATGTGTGAAGTCAGGGTGCCCCTTGCCCTCTGTCCCCTGTCACACTAGAGCCCACTCACACAGGGTAACAAAGCAGCACCTACCTACAAGGTCATCCTCTGAAGAATAGCCTGAGGAAGAGCCAAAGAAGTCCTCTGAGGCCTTGTTCTCCATGGTGAGCCCATTGGCCTTGCTGCTCTCAGAACCACCTGTTCCTCTCCTCCTCCTCCCCCGAAGGTCCCCGCCTGGCAGGAGATAGGGGCTCTGCTGAGCGCCCACAGCCTCCACCCAGGTGGGCCTGGAGCCAAGGGGTGCTTCAGGGACCTCAGGAAATCCGAGAGGGGAGGAATTTGGAGAGCAGGTCTCAGGAGTGAGACCTGGGGTACTTACTCCAGTAGGGCTCACTGTGTAGGTGGTCATCCAGGAGGGCGCTCCTGGCGAGAGACACAGCCCGGGGGCTGCCTATGTAGGACTCCCGAACCACAGACTCGCTGTAGTAGGAGGTATGGGAGTCAGAGGAGGGGCCCAGCTGTGGAGCTGGGGACAGGCGCTTCATGTTGCTGGATTTCCTCTTCAAAGTCCTGCGGAACAGCCATGAGGGGAGAGGCAGGAGGTGAGCCCAGCCAGGAAGGGGAAGGCAACAACCCTGGCAACATCATTCTATGTGGGAAGGTCTTGTTGCCAGGCACCCAACAACCCAACTTCTTCAACCACAGGTATTTCTCTGCTCCCAGTATCTATCTCTGAGTCTCACCAGAGATGAGCAAGCTTGTCAGTTAGAGACAGAGACAGCACCCAACTTGGGTTTCTAACATCAAACCCAAACGTTTTCCCATGCTTCCTAGGGGAATTTAGTTTCTATAACCTACTGAAAATCTGGACAAACCTGACCTGGCCTTCCAGACCTAACCAGAGCCTCAGGGACTCATGGCTGCAGGGAGGCAGGATGACAAGGCCTGTTGCCCCCAGCCACTGGCCAGCGACTGAGGCTCTACACATGGTGAGATGTAAAGTGTGGGCCTGGGGAAGGGCGCTGGACTGCCACACCTGTCCAGAGTCAACTGGCTGCTGTGAGCCCAGCTTACGACTTCGTCATTTCCTGCCTGGTTTTTGTGTGAAGCTGCTTCTCCCCACTTCCTGTTCACTAAACCCAAGGCTGGGTGGCCCCTGCTCACAGTGGGTAGAGAAGGCAGCATCCTGGCTCCTGGCATCCTTATAGGAGTAAATAAAGACAGAAGTATCTTGTCTCCATCCACAACAGCAGCAAAAGAGAGGGCTGCCTGCTCTGCTCCTACCTGAGAGGACTGTCTTTAAACACGGTGCTCTGGCTTCCTGCCACAGAGCTTGCACCACTGCTGCTGCTGCCATCGTTGTCATCCTGGGAGTAGCGTGTGAGGCGCTGGCTTCGTCTTGACATGATGGGGCAGGGGGGTGGGACCCTTCTCCTGAAGAAAGGCTTGGGGGAGACAGGGCAACATAAAGTGTGGGGCTGTCCCCAAGGGAGAGAACAGATGCCCTATGCACTTAGGCGAAGCAGCCCTGTGATCTAGGGCATCTCCCCTCACCCATCTACTACCTGCCTTGGGATTTATTTACTTAGTGCTCAGGGAGCTTCTTCCATGGCTCTTTTCACAAGGTTTCCTAAGTTATAAGTTGCTTGCCTTTAGCCTCCTTGGCACTGAGTTCTGTGGGAGCCAGAATCCGGCCTTGCTCAACTTCTGAGATGCAGCAGGGACTGACACTTGACAGGCACTGCTTCCTGGGGTGCCCTCCAGCCCCCCACCAGCCGGTGCTTTATTCTCTCTGGCTGTCCAGTCTCATATGCATTGCTCCCCTTCCATGGGAGACACTTCCTTTTTTATTGATTTGTTTTTATGGGCTTTGGTGTTTCTCCTGTATGTATGTCTGTGTGAGGGTGTTAGATCCCCTGGAGGTGGGGTTGCAGACAGTTATGAGCCAGCATGTGGGTGCTGGGAATTGAACCTGGGTCCTCTGGAAGAACAGCCAGTGCTCTTAACCTCTGAGCCATCTCTCCAGATCCCATCTTTTCCTTCCTTTTAGTTGCAATCTCTGGTTCGCAGACCCAGCTACATCCCGACTGCAGAAACCCTTCCCACAATATTCTGCAGCCCCTCAGCACACTGAGCTGTGACACCTTGATGTGACAGTGACAATGATAAATGACTACTGACTACCTAATTCCTTTCCTACTCATTAATGACCCTGGCACAAAAAAAGGTGGCTTGGCCATCATCACCCACCTCCAGGGAGGAACCTGGGACACTAGCCTGTAGGTGAGAGCCAGGTCTCTCTGCTCAGACCTGACAGGCTGCAGGGCCTAGACATTTGCACCCCATCAGAAGGTTTGGGAAGTGTTACAGCTCTGTACAGCACACACTTGGAACATAGCTGTGAGTGTCGTGGTTGCATAGCCGTTACACAGGGAATATTTGTTAAAGCAGAAGGTGAGGCTGTGTGTGGTGTTGCAGTCTGGTCTACAGGACAGTCAGAGTCGCCACGTGGGGGTGGGGGGGGTGAACCTGCTAAGAAGACCAAGGTGAAAAGACCTGGCCAAAGACAGCCTTCCACTACATGAATGAAGATAAACAAATCTTTCAGCACTGGGACCCAATTCCAAATCTCAGAATATCAACACAGGAGTCTCTCCAAGCCTGGGCTAGCAGAATTACAAAACTTTTAGATCCCAAGCCCATCTAAAAAGAGTTCCTGGTATTTGTGACTTTGTATTGTTTCTGATATTCCTGGTGGATACTGACCTCCCATAGTGGGAAACACACCCAAACCCCGACCACAGAAACCAGAAGGTCAGGTTCATCCAGCCAGAAAGACAAGTAGCCTCCTGTCTGAGCTAACTGGCATCTTCCCAGGTGGGATGCCCATCTGGTATCCTTCACTCTCTTTAACTGGTGTTGGTAAAGGGACCAACTGGTAGTAGCCAAAGCAGGAAGTTGCCCTGTCCTGGGTTGTATTCCAGTCCTTATAAGGTAGTTCCACCCATGACTGCCACCCCCACCTGACAGCTCCAGATGCCTACACCCTCCACCTCTTAACCCCTGCCCTGCTGTAGCTCATGAAGCCTTTGCCAGGGGGAAAAACAGTGCAACATGTTGATACCGTACCCACGCTGCCGCTGTGGCAAGAATCTAAACGTTCTGCGGAGGTGGAGAGGTAGGGCACTGAACACTGCCCGTGTGCCACCTCCCAGCACTCCCAGAGCTGTATGGATCTTATCTTTATCTTTCACACTTCATCCTGTTGTCACAAAATAGTTTACCACAGCGGCCATCCAGGTTACACAAGATGACAAAGGTCTACTTGGGGAGCCGCTAGGATAGACACTCTTCCTTCCATCCTGCCATTAGTTACAAAACCCTCAAATAAAACATCCTTTTCTACTTCAGAGCCTTGGACCCTGAGACATGGCCCCTGTCCTGGAGAATCTTACATGTGACATTTCCACTCCATTTCCCCTGGGACACGAAAAAGTGCTCCAGCAGCTCACCCTCTGTCCAGGCTCTAAGTCACACCCCGGCGCGCCATGGCTTTGTTTTGTTTTGGTTGGGTTAGGCTGTTTTGGAACTGAGCTAAATGCGCCCCCTCTCCCCCCAACTGTGACAGGCGGCGGTGGCTCAGGCTGGGAACTTCCAGTGCCAGGACTCGGCCTGTGGCACTGTCCTGGTCCGGTTTGGGGCGGCTGAATCTTGGCTGCCCTCCTCTCCGAGGCTGCTGGGGAAGTCCCGCCTGGGGACAGCGCCCTCCCCGTGACCGCGATGCGTCAGGGCGCCGGCCCGCGAGTGTCCCGGGGCGTGCGTCGCGCCGGGGCTGGAGTGGCCCGGCCTGGCCGGACAGGGAGGCGCAGGCCGGCGCTACGGCCGGACGGCGACCCGGGTCAGGCGGGCGCGGGGTCGTGGGAGGCGGGCCCAACCCGTTCCTTACCTTGCGTGGCTCTTCCCGCGTCGGAGTCCCCCCCCGGGCGGCACCGCACGCTGGGCCGGGCCGGGCCCGGGGCTTGGGCTGAGACGCGCGAGGAGCGGAGACGCGGGACGGCGCGGGGTCGGTGATCGGACAATGCGACCGGCGGAGGCCCGCGCTGCGCGAGTGGGGCAGGGCGGTGCGCGCGTGGCCGAGTGTGTATGTGTGCGCCTGTCAGTCAACGCTGACAGCCCACAAGTCATTGGCCGAGCTCAGCCGGCCCGCCCCGCCCTCCGTCACCGCCCATTGGTTGGTTTGAACACAAAGGCTCCGACTCGGCCCGCCCTCCGCGTGAGCCCTGTAGTCCGCGCGTGGGAGTTCGGGGCGAGTGAGACCTCAGGCTGTGGGACCTGAGCGTTCCCTCGCGCACCGGTGTTCACCTGCGCGCGACGCCGGGGCCCTAAAGGCTTCAGGTGCTGGTGCACACAGGGTGTCAGAGAATTGGCCCCGGGGAAGGGTCCCTACGCGGGCCCGCTCTGAAGGAAAGCGCGCCGGTGCTGTGGACGCTTGCCAGCGCCAGCCGTGTCTGCCCATCTTAAAGACAAGGGAAATAGGTCCGTGGAAGTTTTCTGTTTCTTATGTAGAACCCACCCAGAGGGGAAGTTGAGTCTAGAAGATTAATAGTGTTTTAATTTTAAGGTTGAATTTTGAATTCCAAGGTGGGAAGGAAACTACCCATCTTCCCGAACCACCTATTTTTGTTGTTTTAGTTTGTTTTTGTTTTTCCAAGACAGGATTTTACTGTCACCTAGATCCATCTACCTCTCTGCCTCTCAGGTGCTGAGATTAAAGGAGTGCACCCTCACATCCAGTCAGAAACTGCAAGTTTCACAGCAACGTTTCTGTGTTAAGAAAGGGCTCCATCCACAGCCGGTGGCAAGAGAAGGTAGGGCTAGCGACACCTTCTCCTCCTTTCCTCCCCCTGGAATGAGTTCCTGAATCCACCAACCTGTCCCTTTCCACCCCATCCTCCCAAAAGATAAAGGAGTGTGGCTGGGGATAAAACACTTCCGTTCAGTCTCTTCTAAGGAAGATGAGATCCAGTGTCCTTCACTTTAAAATGCCAAGAAAAAGCCGGGCAGTGGTGGCACACGCCTTTAATCCCAGCACTTGGGAGGCAGAGGCTGGCAGATTTCTGAGACTGAGGCCAGCCTGGTCTACAGCCTGAGTTCCAGGACAGCCAGGGCTACACAGAGAAACTCTGTTTCGAAAAACCGTATATGTATATGTATATGTATATGTATATGTATATGTATATGTATA